>QANZ01033791.1:33641-57411 GCA_003254925.1 Chamaecrista fasciculata
GGGTTTGGGGTAATCTTGAAATTGGGGTTTTTGATAAAATCCTTTTGTTTTCATGAAATTGATGGTTCAAATGAGTTTGTGTAATCATAATAATGAATTCTATTTCATCAATTTGAATTTACAGATTATATTTTGAAATTCGATGTTTTGGGATAAAACCTTCAAGTTGCATTTTGGTCCCTATGAGTGATTTTGGTAGTTTTGGTAAACTAAATGGAATGTCTTGGAATTGTGGAGAGTTTTGAAGAAATAATCTTGAATTTAAAAAGTTGGAATCATTATATGCAAGTTCAAATTGAAAGGAAGGAATGTCTCAAGTTATGAGAATGGCTTATGGTCTAGATTTTGAAATTTTTTTATGAACTAATTCTTAACTCTTGGATTTCAAATCATTCTTAAAGCTCCCAAATTGATACCCAAGTCTCTCTTTAGTCTCTTGTCTAAGTGTTGGGATCCTAGGAGGGTGTTAGTAAGGGAAGGATAAGTTCTTTGAGTAAAGATGTGTTACTAGCAGATAAGATGATAGCTTGTGAAGGTTGGACTTTCGGGTAATTTATAGTTGATTCTCATAGTATATCGAATGAAACTTTGTTTGTTAATGTACTTGTAGATTTGCTTACACTAATCATTGGTCGAAAGCTATAAGATGCGGTTATCGATTCTCTGGATCGAGGTGAGTAGCTTCTACCTCTTTGCCCCGTATGAGAGCTTGATTGATGATGATGTTCGTTTATTTTGTGATTTAACTCTTTCATTGACAGTTCGTTGAAATTTGGGAATCTTGACTACTTTTGGTGTAAGTCTTGGCATTTTAAATATTTCGTTGACGGTGGTGAGTGATTGAATTGGAATTAAATTACTTTGAGATAATTATTACTTCTTGTGGATGAGTTATTGTGTATGGCATATTACCCGACATTGGGATGAGATGATTATTTGTATTCCTCCCCAATGAAGGGCTGAGGCTGATATATGTCCAAATTGGTGGGAGTTTCCCTTACGGTGGAAACCTTGATTCTGCAATACTGGTCACTTAAATTAATTATTATGATGACGTAGGAGGGGGGTGTCCTTGATTATTTGGAACTCTAAGGTTGGCTTGACAGTGTTTAGATGAATCTATTGTGATCCTTATATTCTTGTAACTTGATTGATTTTCTTTAGAGGGTTATCAATATTATTGATCTTTCCATACACCTTATGATATTTGTTTATATGTGCTCTCTTTTTGTGAGGTTTATTGACTTCTCTAGCTTATGTTTTCCTTTCTTTCCTTTTTCCTGCAATTTGGATGGCGACGTAGTGTTTAATTAGTTAGTTTTTAAATTTCTTGTTTTTGATTATAAGCTTCTTAATCGATCCACCTTGATGGAAAATATGAAATTCTGGCTATGTATTTTATTTGTTCACTTAAAATGATGATCGATGTTGGTAATAGTATTTAATTTTTATTCGATTGTTGTATGTCTTGAATTGATTGACTTGTGCTTGTGCTTGTGTTGTGCTTGAGCTCTTGTGTTTGTATTTGTGTTGTGTTTGTTTGTGCTTGTGATTGTGAATGTGACTGGGATTGTCTTTGCGTTTGTGTTGTGTATGTGTTTGCTCTCATAGTACTGGTTGTGATAGTGATCGAAAATCCTTACTTTATTGTGTCATTTTTCATTGATTGTATGTCTAATGAATGAGATAATGCGGTGTGCGTCCTGATGGGTGAGATAAGCTGTGTGCGGTCCCCACGGGTTGAGATAATGTTGTGTGCGCTCCCGATGGGTGAGATAAGCTGTGTGCGGTCCCCACGGGTTGAGATAACGATGTTTGCGCTCCCGATGGGTGAGATAAGCTGTGTGCGGTCCCCACGGGTTGTGATAATGTTGTGTGCGCTTCCTATTGTTGGAGATAGAGTTGAAATATCGATAATGTGATAAACCTGTGATTAAGTGGCGAATTGATTGCTAAATATGGGTTTGTATTGAAATTCTGAGAGCTGATGAATTTGTGATGTTGAACACTGTTCTATTAACAATGGGTGAATTTGTGAGTTCTGGACCTTCGATTGTCTGAATGACATTGATTGAATTATTTTTGCATTATTGGCTATCCTACGGTAGATTCTATCGAGGTAATCATCATTTGGTTATACATGGCCTTATATAAACTTATTTTTGAAACAAGATGAGGGTTTCGTTTCAAATCGGGAATTTGATATGACTATTCCTTTTTACTAGATCACTTTTGTTTAAAATAACTTATCCAAGGCTTAATGTCTATTATTTCGACAAGTATGATTGGAAAGAGATCTATATTCCTAATATTATGATATTTTACTTAGTTTCTAAGTCACTAATGAGTTCTTCTTTCACTCAATGATCCTAAAAAGCTTAATTGCAAAGTCTTTATGAATTATACTTCCTGGAAAGATTTAAATATTTTACCTGATCAAATGTTTTGATTATTGAAAGGAGTTTTGAAAGTCGAGTTCGTAACTTGACCACATTTCCAAACTTTACTTTAACAAAACTTGAAAACTATTTTTGTCACCTTCTTTATTAAACTTTATTACAAGTTTATTTTCTTCTTGAATGAATCTTGAAGTATATTTTTATCAAAATTCCTTTGGGCCATAAGGTTTTCTTAAACTCATAGTTGTTCTTGTATTATAAATTCTTTTAAAGGTTCAATAGCTACCTCTAGTTGAATTGTCCAAGTCTTGTTATTTGATTTATGTTTTAACCGCTGCATATGTTGGATTACTTGGTTAAATGGGTGTTATTATAAATTATTTGTTGTCGATGAATGTTAGCCTTGTTGGTGACCCCTCTCCCTATGTGGTGATGTCCTACACCATGACTGGAATGGGTTAGTGGCTCACTGAGTTTTGACTCACCCCTCGTTTAAATTTTTTTTAGGTACAGGTCCAGATCAAGCCACTATTTCAGTTCTAGGAGGAAGTCAACTAAGATTCCACACCATTATTCGTGTGCTTATTTGATTCTTTATTAGAATTGTGTTAAGTTCTAGTCTGTCAATTCCACTAGTACTTAGGAAGAAGACTCAGGGTTATGTATCATTATTATTTTTGCTCGATTCGCCTATGTGAGAGATTGATTAAATGCGTATTTGGTTTGGTAACATTGAAATGGTATATTTAGTGATTTGTTGATACTATAAGTTGACAGTTATGCATGTGAGCAATATGTTTATAATTATGAGTATTATGGAAAATACATATATTATGATTTGTGAGAATTATGTCATGTTGACTGTTATGGATTGTCTGTGGGAAGGCTTACGACATGGGGTAGGCCCATGTCTGTGCCGGTCACGTATCTCTACAGGGGGGTCGTGACATTATTTGTGTGTTTCTGCTGTCAAATGTTGATTATGGATGTATTTTAACTTTCCCAAATGTTGGTTTGATGGTTGACTCTATTTTCATCAAGTTCTTGAACCCTAGCACATTTCAGTTTCTAGTTTTTCTGTCTAAATTGTGGAGCTGTGTTTTCTTCTTGTTTCTCTTGAAATTACTACTGCATAATGATGAAATAGCATGTATCTAACATTCATGAACCTTTGGTTTGTGGTTTGACACAATACCCTTCATTTCCCCAAATCCGATAAATTTAGAGCAAACGTGAAACTCTAGCTTTTGGCCAAATCTTCGTGTTTTCTTTAAATTAATGTTTTGGTTGAGCCTAAGAGATGCTAATAATGAGTTCTATTACATTGATTTGAATTTAAAAGGTATATTCTGAAATTTAGTTATTATTGATGAAATTTTAAAGCTGCAATTTAGTCCCGATGGATGATTTAAATGGTTTTCATAAACTAAATGAAGTTCTTTTGAATTATGGATGGCTTTGAAGTCATAATCTTGAATTTATGTGTAATTTTTTANATTATGGTTAAAATTACAAAATAGGTCCAAAGGGTACCAAAGTGTTAATGGAGAATACCACAGGGTACCGAAGTGTCAAGTTTCAAACCACAGGGTACCAAAGTGAAACAGGGTCAAACCACAGGGTACCAAAGTGTAATTTACCCTAATTATTATATAATCAATCAAGGACGCTATCATAGTAAACACGCTAATAATATGATAACAACATAATTTATCTCTATAAATTAATCAAAAAAATATATATGTTCAAACAACAACACATAAATAAAATGATTGGCCCTAGGGCACAATCTCCATCATCCAGATCATCCCACTATTTCAGTTCTAGGAGGAAGTCAACCAAGATTCCACACCATTATTCGTTTGCTTATTTCATTCTTTATTAGAATTGTGTTAAGTTCTAGTCTGTCAATTCCACTAGTACTTAGGAAGAAGACTCAGGGTTATGTATCATTATTATTTTTGCTCGATTCGCCTATGTGAGAGATTGATTAAATGCGTATTTGGTTTGGTAACATTGAAATGGTATATTTAGTGATTTGTTGATACTATAAGTTGACAGTTATGCATGTGAGCAATATGTTTATACTTATGAGTATTATGGAAAATACATATATTATGATTTGTAAGAATTATGTCATGTTGACTACTATGGATTGTCTGTGGGAAGGCTTACGGCATGGGGTAGGCCCATGTCTGTGCCGGTCACGTATCTCTACAGGGGGTCGTGACATTATTTGTGTGTTTCTGCTGTCAAATGTTGATTATGGATGTATTTTAACTTCCCCAAATGTTGGTTTGATGTTTGACTCTATTTTCATCAAGTTCTTGAACCCTAGCACATTTCAGTTTCTAGTTTTTCTGTCTAAATTGTGGAGCTGTGTTTTCTTCTTGTTTCTCTTGAAATTACTACTGCATAATGATGAAATAGCATGTATCTAACATACATGAACCTTGGGTTTGTGGTTTGACACAATACCCTTCATTTCCCCAAATCCGATAAATTTAGAGCCAACGTGAAACTCTAGCCTTTGGCCAAATCTTCGTGTTTTCTTTAAATTAATGTTTTGGTTGAGCCTAAGAGATGCTAATAATGAGTTCTATTACACTGATTTGAATTTAAAAGGTATATTCTGAAATTTAGTTATTATTGATGAAATTTTAAAGCTGCAATATAGTCCCGATGGATGATTTAAATGGTTTTCATAAACTAAATGAAGTTCTTTTGAATTATGGATGGCTTTGAAGTCATAATCTTGAATTTATGTGTAATTTTTTAATGTTGATACTTTTGATGGAAAGTGTTGAATTCCAAAGAATTAGTTAAGTTGGGTGGCTTGAATGTCACATATGAACCTATGTTACACCAAAACTTTGTTTATCAAAAGTATGATTTATGATGAGAACATGATTATGGGAAGTTGTGGATGAAGTGGAAAATTGGTGATTAGCCTAACTTGATTGTTGGAATGCTAATTGTGAATCATTATAGAAACTTGTGGATTTTCAAAACACTTTTTGAGCTCCCAAATTGATACCCAAGCCTCTTATTGGTCTCTTGTTTAGGTGTTAGAATTCTAGGTGGGGATGACCAAGGGTTAGGGTGAGTGTTAAGAAGTGGGTGTCTTGTGAGAATCTATCATTAGCTTTTGTGAAGAGTTAGACCTTCGGGTCATTTGAAAGTCAATTCTTGAATTGTGTAATTGAGTCCTTATTTGTGAATGTGATTTTAGATTCACCTACGCCGATCGTTGGTCGAAAAGCTAAAAGGTGTAGTTATCTATCATTTGGAATCAGGTGAGTGGCTTTCTTATCCCAACCCCGCTTGAGGGTTTGTTTGCAAACGGTAATGTGTGAAATATAAATGAGCTCTTCTGTNTGGATCCTGGAAGGAATCATAGGGAAGCCAAAAATTTTAATTTACCGTGTTTTCCGCTGCGCCAACCCTATGATTTCCCAACATTCTGTTCATGCTTATTTGGATTTATATGAGTTCTTTTAAGTGCTATGGTATTTGACCCTAAACTTTGTCAAATAACTTGATTTGATGAAATTAGTTGAACTTTGGATTTGAACGTATTTACTTGCTTTATTATTGGTTGATGTACTGATGATGACATATATTACTCAATCAAGTGTGTGGTATGTGTTGGGTTGATTGGATTTGATTGTTATTGTGTTTGTTTGTATTGTATTTTGGATATGAGTATGCTCTCTTGCACGATATTGGTTGTAATACGGATTGTAATTGTGAATGCTTTGATTGTGGATGCGTGTGCTCCCCGACGGGTTGAGGTGGAATATATGAGTATATATTGTGTGCCCCCATTGGGTTGAGGTGGCTATATAAATAGATGATGTGTGCTCCTCAACGGGTCGAGGTGGACATTGATGATATTATATATGCTCCTCATGCATGAGTGGAGGTAAAATGAAGATACTGATATGTGTGCTCCCTTAAGGGTCGAGGTGATGACTTGTGTGCTTCCCGATGGGTTGAGGCGGAAACACTGTCATTGTACTTTACTTGTGAATCAAATGTGATGATTGGTTGACTTATGAATTGTATTGGAGTATTATTTGTTGATAAATGAAGGATTATCATGAATTGGTTGACGTAGAGACTGTATTTTCTTTTAATTGATGATTGTTATATATTGCTTGTATTGACACTTCATTTGCTGAGAAACTGGTGGTTCCTACGATGTTGAATATTGATATTATTGATATGAAACATCTTTGACAGTTGGAATGATATCAATTGAATTGTTGAGATGTTTTTGGCTACCTTATAGGTAGATAATGTTATTGAGGTAATCGTTGTTTGGTCACTCATGATTTTATATAAACTCCTTTTTGAGTAAATCTGCGATTTCACTTTCAAACAGTGTTTTTAAGAAGTATTTCATTCTTCTAGGCTATTTCTTTTATACAAGAGAACTTTTCAAAACTATTTTTAACATCTCAAAGAGTATGATTTGAAAGAGATTTATATTTCCATCGTCATGATGTTTTTATCCAACTTTTATATCTTTCATGAGTATCTCAGTAATCTTAAAGGGATTTATTTATAAAACCTTATGAATTGTGAATTCTTGAGTGATTTAAATATTTTATCTTACCAAGGTTTTGGTCCTTGAAAGGGGTTTTAAAAGAAGATTTTATAATTTGTTTTCTATTTCCAAACTCTATTTTAAAACTCTATTTTAACAAAACATAATATTTTTGTTACTTCATTTATTAAACTTCATTCAAACTTTATTTCTTTTCACAAACGAATTCTCCTAGTATGTCTTCTTTAAATCCCTTAGTTTCATGAGATTTTTTCCTAAATCCATAATTACTTTTGTATTTTAAATTCTTTTCAAGTTATTAGTTTTCCCATAGTTGAGTTAATTCATATCCTGTTATTATGAAACATGTTTTAATTGTTGTACTAAGTTGGATTATTTTAGTGAAATGAATGTTATAATAACTTATTCATTGTTCACGACTGTTGATTTGGTTGGTGACTCCTCTCCCTACGTGGTGGCGCCTTACACCATGACTGGGATGGGTTAGTCGCTCACCGAGTTTCGACTCACCCTTCGTTTAATATTTTTCAGTTACAGGTGCCGGTCAAGTGTCAACCCCCGCTCCAAGAGGGAGCTGTTCAGAAGCCCATGTCATTGATCGTGTGGGTATTTTGTCTTCTTGTGTGAAGATATATCGAACTCTAGACTGTCAGCTCCACTAGCCCTTAGAGAGAGGATTTGAGGTTGTGTCTTATTATTTTGTAGGGATTGTATTTCCATTTAATATGATGAGACAGTGTTTGCTTCAAGTTATGACTCTCTAAATTGGTTGATTGAGAAAAGTATGTATGTGAATGATAATATTATGAATGTGTATGTGTATTGTTAAGTATGTATGTGTATTGTTAAGTATACATATATATTGTGGATTATCAGGTAGATGTTATGCTTTTGATATTGATTAATTGTGAGTACGCTTACGACATGGGATAAGTGTTGGGAAATCATAGGGTCGGCGCAGTGGAAAAACACGGTAAATTAAAATTTTTGGCTTCCCTATGATTCCTTCCAGGATCCACTATCTACATTTATATTAGTTAAAGAAAGAGATTTACCAAATTTCAATCGGTGCAAATGAACTTGCGAATTGAGAAGTCCACTCCAAGTGTCCTTCCTCTGCCGGTGATCCACACGAGCAGTTTGACAGATGCCCAGGTGCTAGCCTCCTTCACTTCTTCCCAAGTGAAATCAGGAACTTTATCTACGAGTTTTGAATGTTCAAGAACAGTTCTTGAACACTCAAGAATAACCGGTGAGACTCTTAGAACACTTCTTGAATCTTCAAAATAAAAGTGGGAAATTCAAGAACCCTTTCTTGAATTCCCAAGAGTGGTGCAAAAACAAACACACAAAACCAAGTGTTTTAGGGTTTGGGTCGAAATTCTCTCTCTAAGAGAAGAACTTGACTTTCTCTCTCTAAAACTAGGGAATACGGTGTATGCTTTCTCAATGGGACATATATATGAGACCTCAAGAAAATTTTGTGGGTGCCATCCTCAAAATGTGTCTTCCTGGTTATATAATTGGTGGTGACATGGGATAGGCGCCTATCAAATGTGTCTTCCTGGGACATATATATGAGACCATCTACACCGTGTTCAATACGTTTTTGATGTGTGCCTTCATAAGGTGCTCATGGGCATCATGAAGCATACACCACCTAGTTCATAAGGGTCTCATATATATCATTAATAATTGGCCAATAAAGCAGTAGGAAGTACAAAATAATAAAGATAATATCTTTAAGTCACCGTTTGGATTTTAGGGAATACGTTTCTTTGGACATCATATTGTTCATTAGATTGGGATGTCTCTCTAATAGATCTTCTAGGTCTAGGACGTCAATTGTCTAGACCTTGATTTTGGCGAATTTCTTCGCGTTCTTGATCATCTAACCTACGGGTATTACTTGAGTTTTTCATATTTATTTCTTTCCTACTTTTTCTAATGGATCTAAGGGTTTTCTCTAATTCCGAATCTAGGGGAACTATAGACTCTTTAGATCTCATTGGCATATACTAAAAAAATAAAATTACAATAAAAAGTGAAATAATTAAAAAAAAGTAAAACAAAATAAAAGCAAATAAAAAAACAAAACAAAACGAAAATAAAGAATCTAAAACTAGTCACAATTTCTTAGGAACTAAAGAAAGAGTTCTCCGGCAACGGCGCCAAAACTTGGTCGGACACCCGTCGTAAGGTGTCAAGTAGCCAAATTTAATAATACTTGAGCCTCGCAAGTATTACTATATTTATTAGAATATAATATAGATGCTAACCCAAAGTCGAATCTCTCGCGGAACTCAATGTGATGAGACTAAGAGAATTGTGAGGAAGGTTGTAGTTTATGATTTTGGTTATAAGGTTGTCACAAATTAATATAATAAACAAAACAATACTTGAGAGAAAACCCTAGAGATGGACTATCATAGTTCGTTCAAGATAGATAACAGATAATTAATGTGCACTTATTTAACCAAGTTAAATGATGTATTTATACTAAAACGCAATCAATCAATCAATCGATGGAGAAAGATATAAGATTAGGATAGGTAACTCAACCAAAAATAGGGGAATTGAGCATTTGTCATTGCGCATCAAGGCAATCTCTATTATTGCAGTATTGGAATAATGAACAAATATAAGCAATAAAGAATAATCTTAATTATACTTTCTAAGATAGATAGAACACTCTTAAGTAAACCAACCATGTGAATAACATGTTTAAAGAGCAACATTTATTAATCGCAAAAGTGATAGACTCCAGGAATACCAAGTTTTATCCCTAATAAATTACTGATCTATCAATCTAATGTATAAACAACTTCAACAACTACCTATGAAGGAGTTGAGCATACCTCATAAAGGCAACATCAACATCTGGACTCTACAATGAAAACTTGGTGAACTCAAGCCACATCCTTGAGGCATTCCTCAAGTATCTACCTAATTAGTTACTCATAGCTTCTATCTTGATATAACATTATGGATGGAGAGGATGGTGGAGATGAGGTTGAAGATTCAACTGGTGTGAAAGGGAAAACCTAGCGTCCTTAAATGGACTAATCGAATCAATGACAGATTTACCAAATGTATGTAGAATTCGTTATTATGTGTGTCCTGAAAAACATTAACTTAGACAATGTGTGTTCAACTAGCATTTTCTCTAACATACATGTTATCTTTCTTCAACTCTTTGTGGGGAAAAGCAAGTGATACCCATAAGAGTTGCTAATTGTCAATTGCCAAAAGAGAATAGGGTTGGAAATTCCAAGAAATTATAAAACCAATGATATGTGTATCACGTTGTAACTTCCCTTTCTCATATTCTTGTTCTAGTTTTCTCATAAATATAATTTTTAATATATTTGACAAACTTGTTGCGAATTTGAAAAAAAAATAATTTTTTTTGTTTTCCTTTATGATTGTGGGTTTTAGGTAACTTAGAAATTGATAAGTGAATTGAGGGAAGAAAAGTACACCACATATGTGGTAGACTCAATCAGTGACAAAATAATGTCATAAATTATTTGGAAAGCATTTATGCTCGACTTTTTTTTTTCTTTCACAAACTCGGACATTACCTTCACTAGGATGAAGTAAAAAAGTCATATATACTACAATTTAATAAATGGGTCCCTAAAGAGTCCCAAATGCTTTAACCATTGACAATTGTTTTTTGCAATTATAGATTAAGGAAATAGAACTTGACCAAAAAATTGACACAATTATTATAGAAGTAATAAATGAAATATGCAAAACTCAATGTTTCTTTTTTCTTAAAAAGAAAACATAGGTTATTGAATTAAAGTACTTATAAAAACTTGTCATACTATTTTTTTTTACAGAGATTATAGAGACACATTTTAGATTTATTAAAAAGGTTAAGTTTTTTGTTACATTTAGAACTATTCTTCACCTCCCAAACACTTCAACGTTTGGGCCCAAACTATGATATTGAAAATAGGAACATAGGATATTTGAATTTCTTTACTCTAAATTTGTAAGGAAATGTCTCTTCCATCATTTTCTTTTTGGTTTCCCCCATGTATCTGTTGGGAATTGTAGGCGCCTAACGCAGCGGAAGCAAAATTAAAATTAAAATAAAACACGCTAGGTCCTAAAATTCCCGAACGGATCCGCTAGTAGAATTTAAAACTTTTATAGATAGTGGTATACCTCACGAGTTTCAATCCTCNTTAATTTACTTATTAATTAATCTTCACATTAGAAATATTATTATCTTTTTATTTTTTTTCATGAATAATGTATATTTTCCACGAGTTTAGTCAAAATTTCAATTCAATTTACAATTTTTTAATGTATTTTTTAAAATCGATTAACTCACTTCAACCTGCCTAAACTCGATTTATCACATCATCCAGTTGGATAGTTGACAATTGGGTTTGGTTTAAACTGAGTCACTCTCTACTTAATACCTCCACCCAGTCACCCCGACCAAACCTATTTGAGCCCGCTAGTTTCTCACCCCTATAAAACTTGAGGCACTTATTGGGGCATATGGTTGTGGCAACTCTTTCAAGGATGATTGAAACCGAGTTCAACACTTTGTACGATACAAACCACTTATGCTTTAAAAAAACTCTCATTGATGTTTGTTTTACCAATCGAGCCAAAAAAAAAACTAGTGATTTATGGATTATCCAACACATTCAAAATGATGCTAGTTAGAAAATAAAATATTTTACACATCGTTGTTAGTAATAAAATGATCTGAATGATCATTTTTAATGATACAAAGACCAAGTTATAACTCCAACTCCATTAAACATGTAGCACATGTAATTCATTGAACTAAACAAAATTTTACTCAATAAGTCACAATTAAATTAATTACCTTACTCTTATTTTGAATTACTGAATTCAAATTGACTAGTTGAAAAAAAACTTTATGTTTTTTGAATGCTGAAATAGATCATAGAAATATAAGTAAAATATTATGGCCAATTCGGTATCACCCGAATAAGCAGGTTTTACCTTCTTTTGTTAGTCCAAGAAAAAAAAGTAGATAGTAGCAGAAACATTGATATAAGTTTTGTTGGATATAAGGGGAACCTTTTTTCTCATTGTTCCATTTTGGAAAAGAATAATTTACATATTATATCACTAACAAGAATACAAAAACTCAGTTCAATTTTTTTAACTACGCATTGGGTTTTGAAAAGTGGGCCCACAATTTTTCAGTGGTCGACAAACCTAAATGATTTACTTTCTTCGTCTAGCCGATTGTTTTGAAAATCTAAAACTAGTAACAAAACTAGAAGCAAGACACCAGTGAAACCAGAAACCATCGGCCAAGAAAACCAGTTACAGCCCACGTACCAAACTAGAAACCATCAACCTTCAATACCATAAATTTACCACCAACAAAACTTTAAACTACCCATCTTTAAAATCAGAATCTATGTGCTCTGAACCTTTATAAATAACAGTAGTTTGAGACAAACATTATGTGTAATTGAAGAGTTGGGCTCTTCCCCAATAGTATTATAGTTTCTGTCTTGATATAACATTATGGATGGAGAAGATGGTGGAGGTGAGGCTTAAGATTCAACTGGTGTGAAAGGGAAAAGCTGGCATCCTCAAATGGACTAATCGAATCATTAATAGATTTACCAAATGTATTTTGAATTTGTTATTATGTGTGTCCTGAAAAACATTAACTTGGACAATGTGTGTTGAACTAGCATTTTCTCTAACATACATCTTATCTTTCGTCAACTCTTTGCAGGGAAAAGCAAGTGATACCAATAAGATTTGCTAATTGTCAATTGCCAAAAGAGAATAGGGTTAGAACTTCCAAGAAATTATACAATCCAATGATACGTATCACGTTGTAACTTCCCTTTCTCATATTCATGTTCCAATTATCTCATAAATATAGTTTTTAATATATTTGAAAAACTTGCTCCAAATTTGAAATAAAATAATTTTATGTTTTCCTATATAATTGTGGGTTTTAAGTAACTTAGAAATTGATAAATGAATTGAGTAAAGATAAGAAGGAAAGAAAAGTACACCACATATGTGGTAGACTCTAGCTAATTTCCTTTAATGTCAGCAACAAAATAATGTCATAAATTATTTGGAAAACATTTATGCTCGACATATTTTTTCTTTTGCAAACTCAAACATTACCTTCACTACGATGAAGTAAAAAAGTCATATATACTACAATTCAATAAATGGGTCCTTAGAGAGTCCCAAATACTTTAACCATTGACAATTGTTTTTCGCAATTATAGAATAAGAAAATAGAACTTGACCAAAAAACTGACACAATTATTATACAAGTAATAAATGAAATATCCAAAACTCAATGTTTTTTTTTTCTTAAAAGGAAAACGTAGATTATTGTATTAAGGAACTTATAAAAACTTGACATACTATTTTTTTATAGAGATTATAGAGACACATTTTAGATTTATTAAAAAGTTAATTTTTTGGTTACACTTAGAACTATTCTTCACCTCCCAAACACTTCAACGTTTGGGCCCAAACTATGTTATTGAAAATAGGAACATTGGGCATTTGAATTTCTTTAGTCTAAATTTGTAAGGAAATGTCTCTTTCATCATTTTCTTTTTGGTTTCCCACGTGTATCCTCATTAAAGGCAATTTAGTTTTGGAGTTAATGAAATTGGGCCCAACCCAATCGAACTTGTTCAAAATTGTAGGGTTCAATAGAATGGGTTCTTGAACTGTTTCATTCATCCAAAAAATATAGACTTTAATTTTAAAATGATTAAGTTTGAGTTTGTGATATATAATATTCAAATAATTAATACCCTACTCTATTATTATATAAGAAAATAAAAAATATTTAAATATATAGATTATAATATAAAATTTTATTAATTTACTTATTAATTACTCTTTACATTAGAAATATTATTATATTTTTATTTTTTTCTTCATGAATAATGTATGTTTTCGACAAGTTTAGTCAAATTTTCAATTTAATTTACACTTTTTTTAATGTATTTTTTAAAATCGGTCAAATCACTTGAACCTGCCTAAACTCGATTTATCACATCATCCAGTTGGACAGGTTGGCAATTGGGTTTGGTTTAAAATGTGTCACTCCCTACTTAATACCTCCACCCAACACCTCGACCTGTAATATCCCTAGATATTAGAAAAATATTAAATTTAGTATTTTGATTAAAATAAGATTATATAGGGAACCTAGAACCTAATTTTAGGTTGTGGTTAAATTTTGGGAGCAAACGGAATTTAAAATTTTCATCTGAATTTTTTTTAGACCCGATAAATGCCACATTCGAGTGAGATTTGAAATACGTTAGAGATAAAGTTTTTCAGAAACAAATTATATATTTGGAACCTATTCTTTGAAACGAATCCAAAGATATAAATTTTGTTGAGAAACTCTATTTTAAAAAAAATTGCATTTTTAGTGACTAGTTTGAAATAATTTCGTTTTTCTGGGCTAAACTAGCAATTTTGGCCTATAACCCTTTGCTCTTCAGAATAATTCAGATGCCTCGACTTCTAGAACCTTCAGAATAGGCCCAACTTTTTTCTAAAAACAGCTCCATCGCACATGACCTTCATTTTTCCAACACATTGTCTCATCTTCCCCTTCTCTTGTCAAAATCGAACCACCACCTCCCTCCACCGTCTGACCACCACCGGCGGCAAGCTGCCACCACCTCTGTCCTCCGGCGAGCCTCCTTCGACCACCACCCACCTCCTCCATTGTTGGGTATGATTTTGACCCATTTTCATCTCTTTTTCATCATTAACACCACATTTTCGTTTTTGTTGATTTAACTTTCGAATTTGCTACCATTGGTTGCTCCCTTTTGATGTTTTAATCACCCTAAACCAAGAGTCTGAAGATTGATTTCACTCCCATCAATTTTAGACCCGATAAGAAATTTAGGGTTCACTTGAAAGTGAGATTTTGCTAAATCTTTTATATTTCTTGTATTCAATGGTTTGAATGAGACTAATTGGTGATTTTAATGAATGTTTATCATTGGATTGAAGTTTGGTTGCACTTTCATGAATTCAAAGAACCGATAGAGGTTTTGAGTGAAACTTTAAATTGGGGATTTTGAAAGAATCTTTGAGTTTTCTTAAAATTGTAAATTTGGGTGAGCTTAGTAGAAGATAATATTGATTTCTATATCATCAATTTGAATTTAGAGTATGTATTTTGAAATTTGATGTTTTGAGGTAGAACTTTAAAGTTACAAATTGGTCCCTATGGATGAGTTTGATAGTTTTCTTGAAGTAAATGGATTCCTTTGAAATCATGGATGATCTTGTATTTGAAATGTAATGGTTGAATTTTTGTTCAATGTGCTAGTATGTGATTTATGTGATCATTCGAATTGTGATTGGTATTATGAGGATGGATTATGCTATGATGTTTGATCATGAAAAGAAAGCTCACAAGATATGTTCGATTCTTTATATGTGTACTTGAGATATGAATGTTATATGTGTATGCACTATTATTTTGAAAACTAGTGGAGATACCTTGCCTTCCACGACTAGAATAGGTTGGATTACTCACTGAGTCTTTTGACTCACCCCGTTGTTGTTTACCATTTCCAGTTCCAGGTATGCAGGAGTCCCTTCTAGTGCCATCTAGATTGAGCAGCTTCATGGAGCCCCAAATATTGCTCGTGTGGGTGTATTGGCTTTTCATCTGACATTGATTTGTTTGTATTTGATATTTGACTTTAGAGTAGCTCCGTTAGATTTCCAGTCAGGGACGTGCTGTGCTTAATTTTGAGTTAGATTTTCTTGAGGGCGGAGCTCTCTATCTAAGCTTTTGTTGTTGAAATGACTGTCGTATACTTTATGGACCCCTCTGTTTATGGGGGAGATTTTGTCGGAATTTCTAAAAAAAGAATTGATTCTAAGAAATAAACTATGAGCCAATAGCAGATCTATGTGTTAGATTGCATTTGGTTATGGGATATTATGAAGTTAGACTTGCGAGCCATAGGGGTCCCTCCTTGTGGTTCGTGCCAGTCACGGATTCCATTAAGGGGTTGTGACACGACCGAACCTATTTGAGCCCGCTAGTTTCTCACCGCTATAAAACTTGAGGCACTTATTGGGGCATATGGTTGTGGCAACTCTTTCAGGGATGATTCATACTTAGTTCATCACTTTGTACGAGACAAACCACTTATGCTTTAAATAACTCTCATTGATGTTTGTTTTACCAATCTAGCAAAAAAAAAAACTAGGGATTTATGGATTATCCAACACATTCAAAATGATGTTAGTTAGAAAATAAAATATTTTACACATCGTTGTTAGCAATAAAATGATTCGACTGATCATTTTTAATGATAAAAAGACCAAGTTCTAAATCTGACACCATTAAACAAGTAGCACATGTAATTCATTGAATTAAACGAAATTTTACTCAATAAGTCACAATCAAATTAATTACCTTACTCTTATTTTGAATTACTGAATTCAAATTGACTAGTTGAAAAAAAAACTATGTTTTTTGAATGCTGAAATAGATCATAGCAATATAAGTAAAATATTATGGGCAATTCGGTATCACCCGAATAAGCAGGTTTTACCCTCTTTTATTCCGTCCAACAAAAAAAGTAGATAGTAGCAAAACATTGATATCAGTTTTGCTTGATATAAGGGGAACCATTTTTCTTATTGTTCCATTTTGGAAAAGAATAATTTATATATTATACCATTGACAAGAATACAAAAACTGAAGTCAATTTTTTTAACTACGCATTGGGTTTTGAAAAGTGGGCCCACAATTTGTCAGAGGCCGACAAACCTAAATGATTTACTTTCTTTGTCTAGCCAATTGTTTTGAAAATCTAAAACTAGTAACAAAACTAGAAGCAAGACACCCGTGTAACCAAAAACCATTGGCCAACAAAACCAGTTACAGCCCACGTACCAAACTACAATCCATCAGCCTAGAATACCATAAATTTTCCACCTACAAAACTTTAAACTACTCACCTTTAAAACCAAAGTCTATGTGCTCTGAACCTTTATAAATAACAGCAGTTTGAGACAAACATTTTGTGTAATAGAAGAGTTAGGCTCTTCCCCAACTGTATTATAGCTTCTGTCTTGATATAACATTATGGATGGAGAAGATGGTCAAGATGAGGCTGAAGATTCCACTGGTGTGAAAGGGAAAAGCTAGCGTCCTCAAATGGACTAACCGAATCAATGACAACTTTACCAAATGTATGTAGAATTTGTTATTATGTGTGTCCTGAAAAACATTAACTTGGACAATGTATGTTCAACTAGCATTTTCTCTGATATACATGTTATCTTTCTTCAACTCTTTTTGCAGGGAAAATCAAGTGATACCAATAAGAGTTGCTAATTTTCAATTTCCAAACGAGAATAGGGTTGGAACTTCCAAGAAATTATACAATCCAATGATATGTATCACGTTGTAACTTCCCTTTCTCATATTCATGTTCCAGTTTTCTCATAAATGTAACTTTTATTATATTTGAAAAACTTGCTCCAAATTTGAAATAAAATAATTTTATGTTTTCCTATATAATTGTGGGTTTTATGTAACTAAGAAATTGATAAGTGAATTGAGAAAAGATAAAATGGAAAGAAAAGAAGACCACATATGTGGTAGACTCATGCTATTTTTCCTTTAATGTCAACGACAAAATAATGTCATAAATTATTTGGAAAACCTTTATGCTCGACATTTTTTTCTTTTGCAAACTCGGACATTACCTTCACTAGGATGAAGTAAAAAAGTCATATATACTACAATTTAATAAATGGGTCCATAAAGAGTCCCAAATACTTCAACCATTGAAAATTGTTTTTTGCAATTTTAGAATAAGGAAATAGAACTTGACCAAAAAACTGACACAATTATTATAGAAGTAATAAATGAAATATGCAAAACTCAATGTTTTTTTTTTCTTAAAAGGAAAAAATAAATTAGTATTAAAGTACTTATACTATTTTTCTTAGAGATTATTGAGACACATTTTATATTTAGTTAAAAAGTTAATTTTTTGGTTACATTTAGAACTATTCTTCACCCTCCCAAACACTTCAACGTTTGGGCCCAAACTATGATATTGAAAATAGGAACATTGGGCATTCAAATGTCTTTAGTCTAAATTTGTAAGGAAATGTCTCTTCCATCATTTCCTTTTTGGTTTCCCCCATGTATCCTCATTAAAGGCAATCTAATTTAGGAGTCAACGCAATTGGGCCCAACCCAACCGAACTTGTTCAAAATTGTAGGGTTCAATAGAATTAGGGTTCTTGAACTGTTTCATTCATCTTGCATTTATACAAAAATGAAAAACATAAAAGTCAGTTCAATCGGGTTATGCGGCTAGATCCTGCCTAACAAGTATATTTTTATATTATTTATACATTAGGTTAGTATCATCCAAAAAATATAGACTTTATTTTAAAATGATTAAGTATGAGTTTGTGATATATAATATTCAAATAATTAATACCCCATTGATGCGGGCACTTTGTCGTGAAGTGTCAAGCGTATCAAATTAATAATACTTGAGCCTCGCAAGTATTACTATGTTTATTAGAATATAGTATAGATGCTAACCCAAGGTCGAATCGCTCGCGGAACTTCGTGGTTAAAGATAATTATTGTTTATATGAATATCTATGAATTTAGGTGAGGCTACAAAGATCGATATAAGAGCAAGAATATAAAAGGCAAACAAACAATAAAGATATCCTAGAGAATAATCATGAATTCCACCATCCTAATTCATAAAGATACGGGATTAAAGTGTCACTTTAATTATGTAAAGAACCATATTCAAAGGTATTAACCCGAAACTTCGAATATCACTCAACCAAACTAGGTTATGAACAATTTGTCAAGGCTCTTCAAGGCAATCTATATTTTTGCAGTATCGGAACAATGAACAAATATAAACAATCCTAATAATCATACTTTCTAAGATAGATAGAACACTCTTCGTAACCAATCATGTAAACATGTTTAAAGAGAAAACTTTAATAATCGTAAAAGATATAGACTCCAGGAATATCAAGTTTCATCCCTAATAAAGTACTGATCTATCAATCCAAACATATAATTGTACCTAGATCTAAGAACAATTAACAAATAAACATAATTAAACTACAACTCCCTGGACTATGAAGAACTCCGGCCTTCAGATTCTCTTATAGGAAAAAGAACGTTTAGGCTCTCATCATAGAGACCTATTGACAGCTACTCTACTCTATTCTATTTTGCCTCCAGTTGAGGTGCTTGGGCGTTTCTCGATTGTGCTCTAAGCGTGGAATGACGAGCTCTATTTATAGTATTGAGTAGTATGCTTGGTCCGCAAGTCAAGGAACAATTTCGGACATGGGCCGTTGCTTGCGCCGGCGGCCCAACATGATGGCTTAGCGCAATATCCGCGATATTTCGATTATATCTTCATATCTTCAATCCTGGTCGTCCAAATTATATATTTAAGCTTCGAAGTTACGTGAGCCGCGAGATTTCCCACTTGGGCCGTTGGCTCAAGTGACGCGGCTTAACATAATATTGCGCTGAAGATTACTTGCTGACGTTATATTCCTCTCAGATACTTGCGCCGCAGGAATTACCTCCTTGCGCTGGCGGCTCATTCAACGGCACAAGATCATCTTGTGCCTTTTGATATCTTCTCGTTGATTCTAGATGATTCCCTTTGGTTAAACCCTGTTTGGATGTCTGAAACATTCAAAACCCATTAAATAGCACTTATTTATAAAATACAATAAATAAACACTAATTAACCTATTTTATCCACTTTATTATGCCATATCTTGGTGCAGCCCTTAGCACATTAATTGGTCTAATTACAATATATTATTATTTTAAACATATGAAAAGAAGGCCAAATAACTTGTTCACTTTTGGGCTGATCACCCACTCTATTATTATATAAGAAAATAAAAAATATTTAAATATACAAATAATAATATAAAATTTTATTAATTTACTTATTATTTATTCTTCACATCAGAAATTTTATTTTCATTTTATTTTTTTCTTCATGAATAATGTATATTTTCCACGAGTTTAGTCAAATTTTCAATTTAAGATTTTTTTAATGTATTTTTTAAAATCGAGCAACTCACTTGAACCTTTCTAAACTCGATTTATCACATCATCCAGTTGGACAGGTTGACAATTGGGTTTGGTTTAAAATGTGCCACTCCCTACTTAATACCTCCACCCAGTCACCCCGACCGAACCTATTTGAGCCCGCTAGTTTCTCACTCCTATAAAACTTGAGGCACTTATTGGGGCGTATGGTTGTGACAACTCTTTCATGGATGATTCAAACTTAGTTCATCACTTTGTATGAGACAAACCACTTATGCTTTAAATAACTCTCATTGATGTTTGATTTACCAATCTAGCCCAAAAAAAAAAACTAGTGATTTATGGATTATCCAACACATTCAAAGTGATGTTAGTTAGAAAATAAAACATTTTACACATCGTCGTTAGTAATAAAATGATCTGACTCATCATTTTTAATGATACAAAGAACAAGTTCTAAATCCGACTCCATTAAACAAGTAGCACATGTAATTCATTGAACTAAACAAAATTTTACTCAATAAGTCACAATTAAATTAATTACCTTACTCTTATTTTGAATGATTGAATTCAAATGACTAGTTGAAAAAAAAAACTTTAAGTTTTTTGAATGCTGAAATAGATCATAGCAATATAAGTAAAATATTATGGGCAATTCGGTATCACCCGAATAAGCAGGTTTTACCCTCTTTTGTTCCGTCAAGAAAAAAAATTAGATATTAGCAAAACATTGAAATCACTTTTTTATTGGATATAAGGGGAACCTTTTTTCTCATTGTTCCATTTTGGAAAAGAATAATTTACGTATTATACCACTAACAAGAATACAAAAACTCATTTCAATTTTTTTAACTACGCATTGGCTTTTGAAAAGTGGGCCCACAATTTGTCAGAGGCCAACAAACCTAAATGATTTACTTTCTTTGTCTAGCCAATTGTTTTGAAAATCTAAAACTAGTAACAAAACTAGAAGCAAGACACCCGTGAAACCAAAAACCATTGGCCAACCAAACCAGTTACAACCCACGTATCAAACTACAAACCATCAGTCTAGAATACCATAAATTTTCCACCTACAAAACTTTAAAACCAAAATCTATGTGCTCTGAACCTTTATAAATAACAGTAGTTTGAGACAAACATTTTGTGTAATAGAAGAGTTGGGCTCTTCCCCAACTGTATTATAGCTCCTGTCTTGATATAACATTATGGATGGAGAAGATGGTGGAGATGAGGCTGAAGATTCAGTTGGTGTGAATGGGAAAAGCTAGCGTCCTCAAATGGACTAACCGAATCAATGACAGATTTACCAAATGTATGTAGAATTCGTTATTATGTGTGTCCTGTAAAACATTAACTTGGACAATGTATGTTCAACTAGCATTTTCTCTGATATACATGTTATCTTTCTTCAACTCTTTGTAGGGAAAAACAAGTGATACCAATAAGAGTTGCTAATTGTCAATTGCCAAAAGAGAATAGGGTTGGAACTTCCAAGAAATTATATGATCCAATGATATGTATCACGTTGTAACTTCCCTTTCTCATATTCATGTTCCAGTTTTCTCATAAATGTAATTTTTAATATATTTGAAAAACTTGCTCGAAATTTGAAATAAAATAATTTTATGTTTTCCTATATAATTGTGGATTTTATGTAACTAAGAAATTGATAAGTGAATTGAGAAAAGATAAAAAGAAAAGAAAAGTACACCACATATGTGGTAGTGTAAACACTCCATTTGATCCGGGTCATTTTATAATTTAAAAAAATTTAAGGTAAACTAAAAAGAGAAATAAGAAAAGCATATAAAAAAAATAAAAAATGAAATATCTAGAAAAGAAAAATGAAAAATATAACAAAATGGCTTGTGAATAAAAGAATGCAAGGAGTGATATGAGGTAGTAGAGGGGCATTTTTGTTATTTTCATTCAGAGAAACCCTAACGCTAGCTATACCCTCAATTCACTCTAAACCAAGTTATATACACCCTTTTGCCCTTTTGCCCCCAGGGTCCCCTCCCACTCAGACCCGACGCCAGGAGCAATCTGGCAGGGTCCCCTCCCACCTCCAGCTGTCGTGGGCCCACCATACAGATCTCCTCAGATCTTCTTGGACACAATCCCCCAGATCTTGGGATACTTGCCTGACTCTACAGGCACAGGTCAACATCAACCACCTACCACACTGTACCTTCTCCTTCTACATATACACACTCATACACCTTAAACAAGGTAAGTAATGAATCTCTCCTGATCTCTTACTCCCATCTCCCACTCTCTCTAACTTGAGCTTCGGAGTGGATTCACAGGGGCCTCCCCTTGTGCAATCCTTCTTGCAGGTATCAAGTTCCTCACGGGGGATGGACCAAGATCGCAGGGAGCCCCCTGCGCTTCCCCTATCGGCAGGATCCGACGACCAACGACTACCGGAGACTGCCCTTCGACTGTGAACTCCAAGGTTAGATTTATACAAATCCAGCTTTGTAGTTTTCACTGGCGCCGTCTGTGGGGAACCTGCTTNAAGAATGGCGGAAAAATAACCAATTCGGTTTTTTGGGGAACCGGCCGGTTCTCACCGGTTTTCCCGGTTCTTGATCGGTTTTCCCGGTTTTTGACCGTTTTGATGCACATCCGGTTTTGTCTTTGAATCGGACCGGACCGAGTCCCGGTTCACGGTCCAACCGGCCGGTCCGGTCCGGTTTTCTTAACCTTGCTCTAAACACAAGTCAGCCGCCTCTCTCTCCCACATGCGCTCATAAGTCCAAAACACCTTCTTCTCCTTCCCAACAGTTTTACTTGATTTGGTCCCTATTTTCTTCTTCTCTCCATCACGTGATTCACGTCTCGTCCAGGAAACACGGAAGGAAGAAGAGACACGCAATTGAGGAAGAAAAGTGACGGTTTAAAGGCTATAAAATATGATGTTTTGACTTTGTGAAGGAGGGGAGAAACGAAATAAACAGAGAGAGATTTTGAGAGCTTTTGGAGGCCGAAATCTTGTTCCTCGGCGGAAAGTCTTGAGTTTTCCTGCGAACTCTTGAGTTCTACGGCCGATTCTTGAGTTTTCCCACGAGTTCTTCAAGTTTTCTGGCGGAGTTGGGACTTCTCACTTGTGGGTCTCATCTGTCTTCGTGTTTTCAATTTAGTCCTTCATATCTTTGTGATTTGTCTTGATTTTCGTTACACTTGTGATCCTATTCTGTTTTGTTCAACGTTTAAGGACTGAAATGCGATGTTTTCAAAGTCTTCTGTGCGTTTCTGTGTTTTAATTCTTGCTGTCAAGGACCTAAATGAAACGTATAATTCTTTAGGTGGACTGGAATGTAAATGATTTTGGATTGTAATGAAGATATTTTAAAAAATGAGAGAAGTTTTGACAAATACAAACATTCATGGATCTTTCTGTAAATTTTCCTGACTACCATTTGGTCCCTAGGCTCTATATTACATAATGCACTCAAAACTTTCTCTTGTGTTTGCATTTCAGTCCCTCTTGCAAGAGACAGAAGGATTAGAATTTGAAAGAAAAATTGTTTAGGGTGTGAAAATGTAGTTTTCACATTTTCTTTTCTCCTCTCTCCATTACAGCATTTCTTTCCTTTTCTTTTTTTCGTTTGGCTTTACGATTTTTGGCATTTATGTATGTATGTATATATATCTTATATTATATGG
>QANZ01033799.1:0-45578 GCA_003254925.1 Chamaecrista fasciculata
TTTGGCAAGAAAACGAGAAGAGATGGTGAGCTATAGCAAAATAGTTGATATTGATTTAAACAACATGTCAAATTATTATAGTTAACATCATCTATTTTAATGAGTTTTAGGAATCTGAACTTGGAAAAGAACTGGGTCGTGGAGCCATGTATATTGTCAATCATACGAAGAAGGACGGTTCCTATGTCAATGATGCTGCCAAAGATATATGTGTAAGTTTTATCATATTCAAAACTATGTATATATAGAATTTTTAATAAGAGAACTGGCTGTGAACATTTTTGTTTGGTAATGATCATGTCTAGCTATGCATGTGCTATTAATTATCTTGCATTAATTAATCTTCCTCTGTTAGCTTCTGCAAATTATCTTAGTTATTACTTGTAATAATTCACTTCTATCTCTCTTTTACATCATTATTCAATAATAACACTTAGCTTCCTTTTTATACCATCTTCTTCTCTCACTCACTCTTGCTTTTGTCATTTCCTTCCTGCTTTTATCTGTCTCTACCGAATGCCTCACCTTCTTTTCATTTTTATTACTCATTTAGCCGGCCTTGCCCTTTCTTCATCTTCACATCCATTGGATTGGACCTTTCCTTTTTGTTCCTTTCCTTTTCTCTTCTAACCAACAAATTCTATTAATTAATTTATACATTACGATTTACGTTCCTACCTAGACCTCGTCAAATTCTGAGTTCAAAGCACCCAAATTCCTATCTTTAGTTATCCTGCTCTCTATAAGACAATAAGTATAACTGCCGATTTTTTTCTTTTTTTTTTTGCAACCCAATTGTAATTATGGTCGATTAATGCAATGCAAGAAATGAATAGTATTAAATATTTAGAATCTAGCAATGCATTGTAAGATGGGATCTGAGCTGAGGAGTGATAGAACAATCCAGCTCAGCATTCTATAAGGGTATAGGAATGTATTGTAGTTATACTCAAATAAATCAGTTAGAGTTTGTTCTGAATTAGTTGTTAGTTAATCTGATTAGTTAGCTTTGCATCTTGTTATTAACTCATTCAGGTGCTTATAAATACATGTAATAATTCTCTCAGTTAATCAATGCAATAAATCATTCTCTCTCTGTGTTCCATTTTCGTTCACACATTCCAGCTCAGCATTTCAGTTAGAGTAGCTTCAGTTTGTTACATCAGTTTTCCTGTTGTTATTTGTTGTTGTCTTTCTCTTCTATATAATGCCTTGTACTCGATTCTCTCATCAATTTAATACAGTTAAGTTTGTTATTTTCACATCTTCTCTAAACACTAACAAGGAGATCGAGACAAGGAAATGCAGAGAATTTGACTGATTCAATAAATAACATAACCTGCTTCATTTTGACTGATTCAATAAATAACATCTTCTGCAAATTATGACTAGTATGTGTAGTTTTCTATACATATAATGATAATATCACATTCACAATGAAATAAACAAATAAATGGATAAATAAATTCTATCAAGTAACAATACCTATTCCAATATATATATGGTATGCCAAATTGCCAATGTCATCCAAGTGTATGAATATTTTACTATATATATATATATATATTTAGAGATGACATGACCAAAGTTGGATGTTTGAAATTTGGTGAGTTTTAAGGAGGCATGAGCATGTACGTGATTCAACCAAAACCAGACATGACCAAAGCCTCACAACACAATCTGTTTTGCATTGAAATTAATTGCTCCTCTGTTTTATTTGTCTTTTTTATTGTGATGTTCTTGGGAGAAAAATGGTGAAATGGGAAGATTTGTGTGATGTATATATGATTGTGTGTGTGTTTTTGAATTTTTGGGGAGATAAGGTGATTGGGATTGGCAAATTATTATGACTAGTATATTTGTTTGATTGACTTGTCACATATTGATTTGTAGTTTTCTATAAAAGAATTCTACTTTAAAATTTTCACTATGAAGGAACAAAGTGTTTTGATTCGTTATAGATGTGTTTCTATATGCAGGAAAAAATTATTGAGATTGAGTCAGAACAAAGTTCATCTCAAAAAATTGGACCCCACGATTCCCTTGCACAAGTATTAGACCCAGAACACTCAGGAAGAGTGCGTGGTTTAGGATTTGGACCAACTCCTTCTCGTGTCTTTGGGTTATCCACTACTAGCTCAACTCCTAGGGACCGTACAAATGACTCAAACAAGATAACACAATTAGAGTCACAATTAAAGGTTGAAACTGAGCTAAGAAAGAAGATGCAAAGTTGTGTGAAATATATGTTCAAAAACATGTTTGGAATACAGCTCCACCACCAGAGTTTGCATCAATAATGGATGTTGATGAGGTATATTACTAAAACTATTTATTAAAACACACATATTTACATATCAATTTTATTTGTAATTTAATGTTATAATTCATTTTTGCAGGAAATTCCATCTGATGTTCGTCCTTCATCTTCATCAAGTCATGCTCCATCATCCCTTCTTAGTGTTAGATCAACCTACTATCATTTCTAGTAGATAAGACAGTTTCCATGAATATTTAAATTTATGTATGGATGAAAGTTTAATTTCCATGAATATTGAAATTTGTATGGATGNAGCCATTTAGCGGCGGTTCTTAAAACCGCCACGAAAAAAATTAGATTTATACGCCTGTGCATTTAGCGGCGGTTACAAAACCGCCACCACATTAAATTATGTTTATTTACCTACGCATATAAAATAATGACATATATGACTTACATCATGAATAAATATTATAATTTTTAAATTTTTCATAAAGATGTATAGATTTTTAATTATTTTGTATAAAAATATATACTCATTGTGTCACATCATTTCAAGAATTTAACATGTCAACTCGTGTATCTGTGTCAATGTCAATAATTTATACCTGATTATGAGAGCCGTACCTATGAGTCACACATTAGTATAGCCTTAATCTACAATAAAGCAACCTACGAGTCTTATCTTAGTCGGCCTTAATCTACTTTAACTATATACAACCCATAACAAGCAGCACATACTGAGATTGTAAAAGCATCACCATTTAAAGTTTTTCCTCATGTTATGTCTTTATTTGGAGTTGTGTGCTTAATATTTATGTTATATTCTACTGGAAGAGAGTTCCTTCCCTTCAGTGTAAAATCTGGTACCACATTGTTGAAGGGTCTTACTATGATTACACATGTTTGCAGCAAATCCATAATTTTCACTTTAGTCAGAGTAGATACTTTAATTTGTTACTGAATTTTTAAAATTCCTTTTTGACTACTAGATTTAAATGATAATTCAGAAAACATTAAGCTCTAATAGAATGATAGAAAACTCAATTTGTGCTATTGCATTTGACTACTATATTGCAATAACAATATACATTTTTTGACCTCTGACAAGTTTTTTTGGTGAAAGTTTTATTTGGTACTTCAGGTTTGTTCAAAGTTCTGTTTTAGTCTCTCATCTTTTTCTGTTTCTGTTTTGGTCCCTCAAGTTTTCAAAACATTCTACCGTTAGTCCTTCATTATTTTTCATCCAATTTTCCGTTAAATAAAAGAAAAAATTAGTTTACATTTCTCACAAGTTTTTTTTTTGCATTAAGGTCCTTTCTTTTTATAATATGATCAAAATGTAAGAAAATATAAATAAATTGGGATTTGAAACAATTTTGCAACCTAGCCAAATCGACTCTTCTCCTCCTTCTTCAATCACAACATTGTTGTTCTTCTTCCTTACTGCCTCCAGCGATGGATCCTCAAATCACAACATCTTGTCTTCAAATTAAATCACAACACCTTCTTCTTTTTCAAATCAAAGCACCATTCATCTTCTTCTTCCCTCAAATCACAGCCTCGCCACGACATCCACTTCTTCCCTCAAATCACAGCACCTCCGCTGGTGTTCATGGCGATGGGTCTTCAAACCACAGCACCACTACCAGCGTCCCTCCGTTGCATCATCGACTTCAGTGTCGGCATCAATGTTGTGAGACGTCGGCGGTGTTGTGATTTGAGGAAAGAAGAAGATTTTCTTTCATTCAGGTCCCTTATTCATCTTAGAATAGTCCATAAAGTTTATCATCTTTATTAAACTTATAAGTTCATAACCTTCATTTTCATTTTCCCCCAATAAAAATTATAAACTTTTTTGGACTATTCTTAGATGAACCAAGGACCTGAATGAAAGAAAATCTTGAAAGAAGGGATAAAATTTTGATAAAAATGTTGGAATCTGTTAATTTTTGGACCAAAATATACCATATGGACCCTTTTTATTAACGAAGTAAACCTCGAGCCCAATTTTAATTTTTTTTGAACCATAGGAATCCAATCTTTAATTACACCATAAACCACCTGGACCTTAGCTTCATTACAATTTACCCAAAAAAAATTGCCAAAAATGGGTGCCTTTGTCATCCATTTAAAAAATGAGCCAATACGAGCTAATCCATTTTACAAAACATGTCAAATTTATTAGCCCAACTCGGATTTATTTTAAGGAGCTACTACATCAGCCCATCATGCTCAGTTGATTTTGACAGCTTTATAATCAAGCTTCAAAAAACTCTAGATTGCCTCAAAATCGACTTACTTTGTTGCCACATTTCAAAAAAAAATATATATAAACTTTAATTTGGAGATATTTGGATGTATGAATAAATTTATTGGGGGGTGGGTTAGTTTGGAGTTATGTTGTTTAGTGCTAGTATTTTTTATCCATAGATGTTTCATTATATTGCCCAATTACATTATACCTTAGATTTGACTCTTGTTCTGATTTAGCAAAAAAAAAAAAGAATTATTAAATTTTATTTTAGTATTTTTTGACATTAATGTCGATAATTAATTCAATAAAATCCAAAAACAATTGACGTGTTTATCTTATCATCTTATCCAAAAACAACCGACGTGTTTATCTTATCATCTTATCCAAAAACAATTGACGTGTTTATATTATCATCTTATCCAAAAACAACTGACGTGCTTATCTTATCATCTTATACAATATATTGATTATCCTGATAACATATATAAATATTCAACGTTGCCTCTTGATAAGATCAAAATACAGTGGTCCCTTCTTTCTCTCAATTCAACATTGCTCCTTCTTAAGATCAGCTAACAGTGGTTCCTTCTTTCTCTTCATTAAACATTGGAGGCTGATTTTGATCAGACAATGATATACCAAATATTTTCATAGGAAACATTTTATTTCAAAATATTTGGTGTACCATTGCTCTGATTAAAATTCTTTGTTTCCATCACATATAAATATTCAACGTTCCCCCGGATAACATCAAAATACAGTGGTTCCTTCTTTCTCTTCATTCACCATTGTCCCTTGTTAAGCTCAGTTTACAGTGGTTCCCCTCTTTCTCTTCATTTGACATTGGAGGCAGATTTTGATAAGACAATGGTATGCCAAATATTTTAATAGGAAACATTTTGTTTCAAAATATTTAGTATAGCATTGATTTGATTAAAATTATTTGTTTCCATTACAAAGGAATCATCCTATTTATCAAGATTCAAGGCTTCTTTTTTTAGCTCCATTTATGACTTGAGACTAATTTTGATCGGGCAATGGAATATTAAATAATTTTAGACTATAGTCTTATCAAAAGATTTTGTGTTGCATTGTTCTGATTAAAATTCTTTTCTTTTCATAAAAAAAGAATCATGCTACATACGAGATCATAGGTGAATATATTTCTTGATACCATCTAAATTAAATATCAAGATTCAAGGTTCTTCTATTTTCTTTTTCTTCATTAAAGATTTGAGATTAAGCGATGATTGACTAGTTCGCTCGTGTATGTGCAATTCATTGCATTCTTTCCATGAATTGAGGGCACGGGTTCAAAATCGGCACTAAAACAAAAATTAAGCAATGATTGGGGATTATATTCTAAGGTTTTACTCTTTTAGGTTTTTCAGACTTGGGAGTAAAAGAGAGGCAAGAAGAAGAGTTTATTTTTTCATAAGTAGAAAAATAATTGGCTATTTGGTAGAAAATTTCTTCTATCTGCAAATATTTTATAACCAATATGAGTGATTGTCAGTTGTGTTTTTTCAGTGTTACCTAAATTCTTTTTATTTGTCCATTTTCTTCTGCACAGGACAAAATTAACTTGACCTATAGTTGTATTTTACTCTTCTATGCAATCATCCCTGTCAATTTGTTCTTTTTTTTTCTAAAGATTTTGTTTTATCCTTTTCTTGCCATTTAAACCAAATTTCTACTGCTTTTAATGTTATATAAAGCATTTTGAGCATCTCATTACATGAGTCTATGTATTGTGCACACTCATGCATTGACTCAAGTCAAGCTAATTTTAATGGTGTAGCTTTAAATTTAAATATGAATAAATAACATATTTCCCACTTAATTCACACTTGCAAAATAGAGCTCATGTTCAAAGAATATGATTTTGTTTCAATTTTATGCTTGCAAAGTTACTAAAATTAATGATATTAGAGGTAATTTTTCAATATATCGTAAAATTATGATTTAGTCTTTATATATTAAATATTTAAGAAATTGACATGTCAAACAATAGAAAATAAAATGAAATATATGACATGTGTCATGAATAAATATTATAATTTTTTAAAATTTCATAAAGATTTATAGATTTTTAATTATTTTTGTATAAAAATATAAGTCTGTTATGTCATATAATTTCAAGAATTCAACGTGTTAACTGCGTCAATATCATATCATATACCTGTGTCAATGTCTATACTTTATAGGCTCCACTAAAGTCACTAGAATAAGAACAAAAAAAGCAACACATTTCAAGTTCTAACTTGAAAACAAGAAGATTTACAGCACCAATAAAGACAAATACCACATTTAAAATTAAAAAGGTAACACACCTTGCCTTCCTATGTGAGATTTTTCCTTTTTTTTCCCTTTTTTATGTCAGAAGCAGTCATTTAAACAACACGCTTGGATGTGACATGTGGCATTTCCTTAAAATTAATTCACACAAATGCTAATGCAATATTGCAATCTAATTTTACTTTTTTTTTTTTCAGTTGGTATCACTTTTTCTTTTTGTAATTTCTCTCTTCAAATTTTCATATTTTATCTCTCTCTTATTTGGATAAAATGAAAATATTAAAATAATTTAAAGAAAATAATTTTTTTGATATTGAGTTAGAACCTAGAGACAAAAAATCATTTTTGAAATTATTTTGTTGAAATTATTTAAAATCAAAAGATACTACAGAAATTATTATTCAAAAATTATTTATTTTATTCAAATTATTTTACAAATGATTTTTTTACTCTAATTAAGTTCTATTTCAATTATATTAAAAAAATTATTTTCTTTAAATCATTTAATTTTTTTTTATTTTATCCAAGTTCGAATCTTACTATACGGAATCCAAGTTCGAATCTTGAGTGCTTTCCCTATCATATCACTTGCTTCATTTGTTCTTTTCTTTTCTAATAAAAAAAATTGTTGTTTTCTTTACTGTTTTCTTTTTTTTGAATTTCACTTGTTATGACCCAAGATCCACAAATTGGGTCTCACATCTGGATGGGACAAGAAGATCAAGATGGTTGCCATTTTGCCTGTTTGTTGCTTCCAAAACGGTAAGACATTCATGGTCCTTGAATAATGTTGGATTAAATTATACTCTCAATTAATAAAACTTGAACATATAAATCTTGTCTTCTTTTTCTCTTTTTGGTCAATGGAATCATATAACTCTTGTCGAGTGTTGTTACAACTCTGATAAGGAAGGAAGTTTTGGTAGTTGAAAGAATATTTACATGTGGGAATATGACGAAGGGAAAATATAATTTCAAGGTACATAATGATATCAGAGATGGGGGAACATCAAAAGAAACAATTTGATTCACACACGTGTCATTTGATTAATTGTCATCCAAGTACATAAATTATAGGCACTAAAAGAATTACAAGTCCCAATCAATTAAACGAGGAACCCAAGAGATAGGAAAGAATTTAAGTCAAAATCACTAGTAGATTGATATGAACAAAACTAAACTTACAATCCTAAGAACTCAACCACAAACCTTGCTCACTCCAGGAAGCAACATAGAGGATGTTCGAAAATGTACTTTAGTGGAAAACATGGATGAAGGCACAAATAAACATCAAGAAAGTGAACAACAGCCTCAATCTATTCTCGCCAACTGATGGAGCTGAAGAAATGTCTTGTGGCCTAAATGAAAAAGAAAAAGATTGGAATCAAAATCAAAATTAAGCCAAAGTGATAAATTTATAGTTATTGGTGAGTTTGATTGTAGAACATACTTTTGCATTTTACTTAGGGCACCACAGTAAAGAACGTTGTCTGGAATGGGTAGCTCAGTCTTGTTAGTAGCCTCTGGATTGACAACCCTGAGATATGTTTCTTGACCAAGATACCAAGAGTCAAGGTTTTCTGTTCTGAGATTCCAAATCCCAACATTGTCAAGTGAAACCAAAATTGCTGTCCATGCTCCAGGATAAACCTAGATGAAGGTGAAAGGAACAAAGGAGCTCTTATAAATGGATAAATAAAATGAAAATAATAACCAGAAAAAAGACTTGGTGAAATAGTGATAATGAACAACTTGGCGAAAAGTATATATTAAATATAATGAAAATAATAACCAGAAAAAAGAAAAATTAATATTAACCGCCAAGTTGTTCATTATTTTATCACAGAAGTAACAGTTATGGAGCAAGATCAAAGACTAGGCTTTTCAATATTCTAGAACAAGAAAAAGCCATAAAATTGCTAGACCAGTAGTTACCACTATATCTTTTATCCTAGATCACAGAACTAGCTTAGTACTAGACTGCATTATGAAAAGAGGATTCCAATTGCATTGATTTAGAAGGTCCACACAACAACACATTTGACAAGAGTCAAAGAGCTGGCCAGAAACACATAAGAACAAGGAATTTCTAAGCAAGGAAAAAGAAGAGCTTTGAGCAAAACCAACAAAGCTTGTAAGTTGTATTAATGTGTTTGAGAGTTTTCGACAAACGAAAAAAAGGTACCTGTGTAGTAGTGCGAGCTATTCCGTCCCACTTATTATATGTACCCCTGCTACTGTCAGACCACTCACCATAATCCATCCTGCAGTAAGTCAATTAAATTTGTTTTATTAAAACCTTAAAAGTAACATCCCCCTGTATACAAGGAACAACAATTAAATAAGAGGACATTTGCCATTACCCTACAACAAAAAATGCATATCCACTCAAATGGTAGGTATGCATCTTGGTGTCATTATTCTGCAGTATGATTTCGATAAATCCTCTAAAAGTTCCATTGATTACAGATGTTTCAGCCCGAGATGGTCCTGTTAGAGGCTTGGTGGGAAAATCAAGCTTGTATACTCCCTTCACTTTGAACCAGTCAGCAAGCCTGATTGGAGTGGACGGCTTGACAAAAGAGATCCCACTGAGTGTAGCTCGGTGCTTCCCGTTAACCTTCTCATGTGGTTTATTTCTCAATACGTAAATTTCAGTCACATTGATGGAACCATATCTGAAAGAACCTTGAGGGTTTGGGCGAGCACCACTGGCTGATACATTCCATCTGCACAGTCAACCACATAATTCTGAAGGCTCATTTAGATGTTTACAACTATACAAACTTCAGTGGGATTATGCTTATACAAAATAGCTTCACATTCTCTACAGATTGGATATACATATGCAGATTAAGATAAGACATACAGAGTGACATGGTGACATTATCCATTTTAAACACCATACCATAAAATGTAACAACAAAAATTGCATCTAGAAGTATCTCCTTCAAATTTTTCCACTTCCTTTAACATCCCAAAACCAATATATTACTTCAACATTTAACAAAACACAATCATGAAGAACTTGTGCTATAAAAGAACCATAGAAAGAGACCTGATAGATCGTGCTTGGTTCATTGAGAAGGTCTTGTCATATTGGTCGGCTGGAGGGTCTGGAAGAGGACCAGCTGCCTTTCCCTTGGAATTTGTATAGTGCAATATACCAACTCCAGTAACTCTTTGCCAACGCGATTCATTCACAAATCTGGCACTTGCCACGATGTAGTAATCTGTGCTAGCATTCTGATCCATGGTTACCAGAAAAGAATAAGATTGTCCAACATGAATATCTAAGCTAGTGTAGTTCTGTTGCACAGTATAAGATCCTTCAGTCTCAGCTAAAAGCAAGTTATGGTTCTGGATCCTGAAATTCAGACTAGTTGATACACCAACATTGTGTACACGAATCCGATAAGTTTTCCCTGTTCAACATTATAGTGTCATTAAAAATGTTCAAAGAGTAAATCATCATCAAGAAGGTTGTAGCACAACAGTAACTACAGCATTGATGCAATATTTGTGACGTTTAACTTCAAGTAGCGTTTCCATTAACACATTATAATTTAATACACTTTGAACTACAAGTAGGATTGCTATTAATAGACTTTTATGCATAATTGTTCGTTGGGAGAACCACAAAGTCCTTTCTAAATTAGTAACACACATGTTTGTTAAATACATCGATCATGTACTCGACATAGTAGTATAAAACTGCCCAAACAAAAAGTGAAAAACAATTCATGAAGAGGACTTGAGGTGCCTCTTCCTACCACTTTTTCTTTTGTCATACAGAGAAGATATGGAAATGCTTCACGTCCCTGATGTTAATTGACTTAGAGTTGAAATAACCAACATATGTTAGTCAGTAATTATTTAGTTTCTATCCTCAAACTAATATAAGGTCTTCTTGGACAATACAGACTGCCACTATAAAGAACAATGGCAAAAACAAACCGAACTCGAGTTGAATAATTTTTGAGAACCTACCAGGATGAACCTCAATTGTTTCATAATCAATGCCATCGGGAACAAGTGTATCATTATATCGATAAGGTCCTTTCCCGTTGATAAGAACACCATCTGGCATCCCCAGGTCTTTCCCTGCATCAAGGGCCTTCCGCAAATCCTGCATTCCAAAGCAAAATCAGTATCAAACAGAAAACCAGCATGACATTACAATGCAATGATTCTACCAACAACACGGACCGTATGATTCCTGGTGTACCAATCTCCAATGAAGATTTCAATGTCCCCATAGGGAGTATCAAAAGGAATAGGAATGATTTCGCGGTTGTTTATGATGAAGCCTCCAAATCCACCAGCAGCTCTCTGGAAATTGAGAGAGGGAAAGTAGTAAAAGCTTCCAATCTGATCCTTCACCTGAAACTGGTAAGTCCAGTTCCACTTTGGAGGAATGGGGCAATTCGTGCCAGCAAGTCCATCTTGCCATGAACTTCGCCGTTGCTGAATCCCAGACCTGTCCAATCCCACAAATTCAACTATTTTTTTTTCTATTTGTCAACAAAATCAAGAGTGAATGAATTCAAATTGGGAATGAATCGTACCAGTGAATGAGGAGGTCTTCGTCCAATTTGTTTCGAACATTAACAACGACATTGTTATTAGTGGTGGAATTAATAGTCGGACCTGGAAACTGCTTGTTGATAGCAATAACCTAGCAGATAAATAGTACATAAATGAAAGCCTGAGGTTAAAGACGATATAGCTAGCTAGCTAGCTCTTTGAAGTGAACAGTAACTAATTCTGAGGAGCTTATTAAGTATGTATGTTGTAGTTAAGCAAGTGAGAGTAAGAAACGAACCTGTTGAGGAACTCCAAGAGGAGAGGCAGTAATGTAAGAGACCTCGAAGTTATAGAAAACAGTGGGATCGAGAGCACAAGAAAATGCGAAAAGCAAGAGAATAGTGAGAAAAGAGAGAAGTAGATCTGGCATTGTAGGCAAGATTAAGAAGATGAAGAAATGGAGTGACAGCAGGAGCTGCTACAGAGGCCGACGACGGTGCTCTCACGGTGGCCGGACGGCGCCGGCGACGACGGTGACGGTGGTCGGTGGTGGTGGCTACAGATTCGAGTGAGTGAGAATGGCGAGAGAGGAAAAATGAGGAAGAAAAGAGAGTGAGTGGATTTAATAACAGGTGGACGAAAATGGTAATATCATTGCTTGCACAAACAGTTGGGCTACTAAAACTGCTTCTTTCATTACTTTCTCTAACTAATAAATTAATGACAATTTTCGTGAACATCAATCAACACTCAGTGGATTCCATGTGCACATTATTATTATTTTACTTAGGCCAAAGGGTTATTTTAGTCCTAAATATATCTCTCAAATGTTCAATCTGGTCCTAAATGTTGGTAAAATATTTCATCTTGGTCCCAAACTATTGAATTTCTTCATATTTCTTTCGTCTCTCATTTCAAGTTCAAAGAACTTATTAAGAGTAACTCATAGCATTAAAATCGTCGCATTCGAATTCGTAACAAGAGAGATATGATCAATTTTTTTTGTTTGACTGTAAAATGAGCAGTCTACTTTTAAGGCCGATTTGATATCGTTTGCTAACGGCCCCAACTGGATAGAGAAATATGACTACATTCAATAGTTTGGGACCAAAATGAAACATTTTACCTATGTTTAGGATTAATATGAATTTTTTGAAACATACAGGACTAAAATGAACATGAGAATATATATTTTGGACCAAAATAACCCTTTAACATTTTACTTATCATCCCACAAAAGCTACTAGTATTCATTGTCCAAAGCTGACTGTTGCTAATAAGTCACTCAGTCAAGGAGACATATCTAACCACAGCGTGTAAAAACATGATATAATATTCCTTCCTCCGGCCCTTTTCCGCAACCCCACATTAATTAAGGAGTTTCTAATTAAAGATAATATAATTGAAAAGCTTCACAGACAGACAATACGGTGACAGTGATGAAATTAAATAAAATAATACTCCCTCCGATTATATATATATATTTTTATAATGTTTAAAGTAAATGCACACAGATTAAGGAAATTATTAGTAAACTTGAAATGAAAGATAAAAATAAAATAAAAAGATTAAACTATTCTTATTAAATTACTTGAGAAATGTTTATTCATTTATGACTCTACTATATATAATAGGGGGTAGAATAGTAAAAAAATAATTAATATTCTCTTGAATTTATAAAATATCAAATATTTTAAAATAAAAAAAAATTATCCAAAACATCAAATATATAGAACCGGAAAGAGTATTATTGAAGAGAGCCTACTTGGTTTAATTATATGCTAATAGTAGACGGCTGTTTGTGGCTTTTGCCAGAAACAAGTAGAAGATTCTAATAATATAAATTTTAATAGTTAAATAGTTGTTTTGATCCTCAAACTTTGCGGTTAGTTTCATTTTAGTCTTTAAATTATGAGATTAGTTTCATTTTGATCCTAAAATTATTTTTTGTTCCATTTTAGTCCTCAAAATTTAACATTGGTTTCATTAGTCTTCAAACTTTTACATTTGTTCTATTTTAGTCCTCAAACATTCATATATGTTTCATTTTGGTCCTCAAATTTATAATAAGTGATTTGACAAAGATAGAAAGAAAATTATCACTCTTTAAATGAAGGCAAAAGATCTATTGATGCCCATAACGTTTAGGGTCAGTTTCAATTATGCCTTCAACATTTGTTTTGTCTCAGTTATGCCCCCAACGTTTCACTTTGTTGTCAATTATACTCTAACCTCAATTTTTTTTGCCAAAGTCCTATTTTGGTCCATCAGGTTTGTCCGAATTTCCGTTTTGGTCCCTCAGCTCAAAGTCCTTCATTCATCATCATCTTCACCACTACCACCACCATCATCATTGCCAGCATAGCATAACCACCGCCGCCGTCAACTCCCTTATTATGATATATATATAAGTGAGAAATAATAATTCATCTCAAATGTTAGGTTAGAAATAATAGTAAAAACCAGATGAAATCATATTTTTGGGATGAAAATGGAATAAAAAATAGTTTGAGGACCAAAACGAAATAGAAAAAAGTTTGAGGGCCAAAATGAAACTAACCTTATAATTTGAAAATCAAAATGACTATTTAACCAATTTTAATTTACTAAACCACGAAACAAATCGATTGTATAAAGAATCGAATATTTATGACCAATAAAGTTGTAGATGATGAATGGTGAGGGTTAAAACCTAAAATATAGAATAGTTATCCGTTAGGTTTGATTGAAGGAAATTAAAATAGAAAATAATGTTAGAATGGAGGTGGGGACGAGGCAGAGGACAAAGTGGAACATATGCATGCGATGTCAATGGCAGATTGCTAGGCCCCACATAGCATGCATGCCAGTGAATTCAAATAAGTAATAACCCATCCTATTCACTAAACACCAAACGCATATATATTGTCCCCAACTTTGCCCGTAATTGGCTCTCTCAAATTATTCCTACTCTATTAAGAAAGAAAAATCACTAATAATTGATTACTTAAATAGTTAAATAAGCTCAAACTTATGTCTCTAAGAGAAGACAACCTCATGCTCAAATTGTATATAAGTCAAGGCGTTTGTTCGGCCACACATACACTCATATAGTCATCCTTTAATTACCTACGAAAAGCTAGAGTGATGTGAACAAGAATAGTTAGTTGATTAAGGGTTGAGTATTTATCTTACAAGACTAAGGATTCAAATTCTTTAATCAATATGAGAATTTTATTTAGTGGGTAATATTTAAATTTCTCTCATAATTTTTTTAAAACGTCCAGAGGTATTATATATTTGATCTTAAGAGATATTAGTGCTTACTTCCTTCTAAAATTTTATTTTATCAAAAAACAAAAAGTGATAAGGAATGGTCTACCAACCACCACCACCACCTTTAGGCACGATCCGATCACTTCTACCTTTAGACCCATCTAAGATCAAGCAAAATTATCCAAATGCCCTTCAAGGATCATATATAAATCCTCTTTCAAATATACTTTAACCCTAATTTTTTTGGTCTCTTTTATACCATATTAACTTGAGAATCAAAGTCTCACTGTGAGGAATTTCTCCTATGGCAACTAACCCGTATTAAAGACATAGAATCAAATCAAAACTCTTACAATTATATATCGTCAACAAGCGAGAGTAATTAACTCCTCAAATTTAGAAAAAGTATAAAATTCAATTTACTTCTCATTCATTTATACACCTCTTTTTTATCTATTACACCTTCTTCATGTATTTAATGCTAAAATGTTAAACAAGAAAAAATGGCAAGTGTGAAGACTGAAGAGTGTTGAGAATAGAGACGGGCCCGCCTAAATATTAGATTGGTGGTCCATAAAGTGACGAAATGGTTAACGTTACTATTCATTATTCAATTTTATAACTATCGGTGTTGACAAAATTCAAATATTTTAAATGGACAAAAACTGACCGGTTTGATAGGAAAATCAGTGAACCGACTATGTCTGACAAAAAACCGTTATAAGCGAAAGTGTATTTTTGGTATAGTATATTTTGTTCATGCCGTAGATTTAGGGTCAGTTCGTTTCCGTTTTTCTTAAAATTTGTTTTGATTATAATCATGGTTTGATTATAATCAAATTTGATTATTTTTGTAGTGGTGTTTGGATGATTGTTGATTATTTGTGTGAAATTATTAAAATGGGTATGTAATGATTGTGGTAGGTGGATAAAAAGTAAGGAAATTGATAAATTGTATAGGGGTATAAATGGAAGAAAAAGTTAGAAAAAGTAATGTGTGATTTGATTATAATAAAAGTGTGTTTGGATGTGATTGTTGTTCCGAATCGGTTGTGAGTAGGTTGGGGGATGTTTTTCCGAATCGGTGCACCGTTTCATTTTTGCCTACGAAACGGTGCACCAACGAGGATTAAAGTGTCTTTGAGTGTCGATATTCGGTGCACCAGGGAAGAAAATCGATGCACCGATTCGCATCAGATGAGAGAGAATGTTAAAACTTGTCCGGACCCGAAAAAACAATCCAATTTAGCTTATTTGTCTCATCTCTCGTCACTCTCCCTCTCTCATCTCTCGTCACTCTCCCTCTCTCTCTCGTCGTGCACCTGAGGATTTGTAAATTTGAATCTATTAGCTATGGCGATAGATACAGGAGCAGTAATTTGGATTCCGATAATCGAAAGTTAAACCCCCTCACTTACAGAGTTCAGACAATCTGTTAGTACTTTGAAACTAATTTCGCATTGCAATAAAAAATTGTCAAATTTAGCTTATATATCTAGGTGAACCATTTAAATCCATATATTCAAACATAAAGGTTTCACAGGTTTCAAGAGTCGATCGAAGAGGCGGTATCGACGAAGAGGCGGAGGACGACGTCGGCGGTGGAAGAGTCGTTCAATGAGAGGCTGTTGCCGCCACCCGAGGTGCTCGGACTGCGATGGTGCCGGTTTTGGGTCACTTCGGCAAAGCTTTTGTCGGAGAACGATGAGTCGATGACGGCGATGGTGGAGGAATGGCGGTGGATTTACAGATTCAGAGAGGGAGGAAGAAGATGGGAGAGATTATTAATTTCAATAATAAATTATTTTGGCAAAATAACAATTTAGCCCAACACAAAAATGAATAATTACAAACTAGCCCAAACACAAAAATGAATATTTACAAACTGACCCAATTTTAAAGTAAATGACTATTTTGCCCTTTGTGATTGGGGATTGAATGTATTAGAGTATAGGTAATTATAGGTTTATGTATAGGGGTATAAGTGTAATTGAGTGTGTTTGATTATTTAAAAATCATGATTATAATTGAATCAGAAAAAAAACGTAAACGAACATGTTTATTATGATTATAATCAAAACAGATTATAATCAAAACGGAAACGAACTGGGCCTTAGTCTCATAATATGCTTTTAATCCTATATTTTTTGGTAAAATTGTAAAATTGATGTTATATTTTTTGGTTAAATACAAAATTAGTCTTACACTTTTAAGTTAAGTAGGACAGAGAATGAAATTTTTTAATAAAAATATGAGACTAATTTTATAACTTAATCAAATAATACGAATCTAAAATGATACGATATTTGAGTAAAAAGATATAAAATTAAAAATTTTAACAAAAAAAATTATAAAATTAAATTGAAATGAGTAAAAATTATGATATAAAAAGTACACTTTCCCCAAACATATATAACAAACTGGCTAAGCCGACTAAAATCGAGTGGTTGATACTTTGGCTGGTTGAACTTTCGTTAAATTTTTAGAAAGACAACTGAAACATTTAGTTGGAGAAACACTTAAGAAAAAGCTAGAGGATAGAGGGATATATATAATGGAGAAAATGGAAGAGTTTTTCACCGTTTCATATTTTCATTTAAAAAAAGAAGCAAAGAATTAGAGACCAGAGAATGGGTTCATTATATTGTGTGAGCTGTCATTTCTATTTCTTAAAGGTGTTCATGAGCTGTCATCAACTTATTTTAATTTCTTTTTATTTTCAATTTTTTTAAAAAACTTTTTCTATGATATATTTACGTTACTAATATATATAAATCATTTTGACGACGTAATTTTAGAGTTGTAATTTTAAAACTACACTACGATCTTATGTAAAAAAAATTCAATTAGAATTTTAAATATTATAACAAAATCCTCCTTAATTATATATAGATTTCAAATATATATTTTGATTATAGATTGAACAAATTGGTTAAATTTGTATAAAATATGTTTTTATTTTTAAATTTTAAATAAATATGGCCCGATTGAAAAGATAAAAGCGTGTGCATGGGAGTGTAATAAAGGTGTTGTGAAGGCGTACATATTTTTCTATTTTTCTAGTTCTATTTAAAATAGTGCTAGACACATTAAATGTGAATAAATCTTTCAGCTAGATTTTTTTTTTTTAATGAATCTTTCAGCTAGAAGTGAATAATAATAGGTTGACAAATGGCAAAATGTGATAGGAGGAGGAGGAGGCCCCACACATGGTGGCCTACGTACGGCTCAGGGCTGGCAAGCATGCGGCAGCTTGAGAGTGCATGCATGTATAACGTAAGAGATCCGAATCCGACCGTTGTAAAGGCCATTTGTCATTTTGGTCAAAGTACAATTTTGGTCTTATAATTTTTCTTCAGATCTCAATTTAGTCTATAACTTTTTTTTGTTATACTTTTGGTCCTATATCTTTTGCTCAGGTTACAGATTTGATCCCATGCCAGACTTTCAATCTCATATCTTTAGATTAGGTTGTAGAATTGGTCCCATATTTTTTGGTCAGGTTGCAGATTTGATCTCATCATATATATCTTTGAGTCATGTTCAAAATTAGTCTTATATCTTTGACTCAAGTGAGACTACCATGAAACATTTTGTAAAGATATAATACCAATTATGTAATCTAACCAAAAGAAATGAGATCAAAAGTGATATAGAACAAAATCTGCAAAACAAAATATATAAAACCAAAAATATAACAAAAAAAAATGACACTAAATTGAAACCTAAACAAAAATTATGTGACTAAAAATATGAGACCAATTCTACAACCAGATCTAAAGATATGAGCATGGTAATCAAGATCGAGATCTTAGATCGTAAGATCGTGTAAGATCAAGATCTTAATAAGATCCACCTTGTCAGATTGCACATAGGATTGGAAATGACTGAGATCGTAGTGAGATTGAGATTTTTTGGGTAGGATCGTAGGATCACAAGATCCTGAAGATCTTGGTCAGATTTTGAAATTATTTCTTTTTCTTAGCATTTTGACATTTATTTTAGAAAAAACATATTATTTGGTCCCTAAATTTACACCGAGTCAACTAATCAGTCACTAAATAATCAAAATACACGATTTGATTCCTGAAATGTTTCAATTATCAACTATTTGGTCCCTAAATTTTAACTACTTTTATACTTTTTGGTCCCTGAATTTTAATTAACTTTACGCTTTTTAGTTTCTGAACTTGTAGTAAATGTATACTATTTGATACCTAAATTGTTACCTTTTGGTCCCTAGATTAAATTTGACCCAAGGACCAAATCGTTGACAATTGTAATAATTCAAGGACTATTTAGTTGACACGGTGTAAATACAGGGATCAAATGATAGAGGTTTTTTTTAATATTACTAAAAAGTTAATGCTATTACATATATAATATATTTTTTTAAAAAAGGGTAAATTGCAATTTGGTACCTTGTGGTTAGGGGCGATTCCCCTTCGGTACCCTGAAAGAAAAATTTTTGCATTGTGGTACCCCGTGGTTTGCTCCGTTAGCGATTTGGTCCCCTGAGGTTTTTTTTTGTTAGGATTTAACGGCAAATGTACGTTAAAATGTCAAAAATCTCCCAACAAGTCTTCTCTTATGCGTTTAAGTCCTTTCCCTTTACTAAAAGGGATCAAAACATAAGGAATTAATTATAAAAGGGTCTTTAGAATTCTAATATTATAGAATTTTCTCATTTTCGTAAGATTTCTTTTGAATAGGTCCTGATTTAATTACACTTTAATCCCAAAAGTTTATGATCTTTATCAAAATAGTCCTTAGAACCTCAAAAGACAAATGAGCATCTATGATTTATCAAAAAATCCCTATATTCAACTACAATTTTCATTCAAGTACACTACAAACAAATCAAAACCCCCAAATTTTTCCAAAATCAAGCCCCACAAATCAAAAACTCTCTCAACAACAAAATCAACATTATCAACAACCAATTTCTTCATACCCTAAGGAATCAAAATTCAAAACTAAGGAATTCAATTTCTTTCTCAATTTTCCACAATTTGGCATAATTGGTTCAATGTCCATGCCCATGGTTCAATGTCCGCCTACATCTACCACTACCCACTTGCTTCTCTTCTTTTGTTTTTCTTAATGAAAAATTAAGTGTAAATATTGATATCTCATTAGAATTAGATAATACCTATCAATTATTTTTTGATCGGTTTATCAAAGTATTCCTAGCTTAATTAGCTAAGGATTAATTTTCTGCAAATCGATACACTATTTAAGGGTTTGTCCCTGGTCAATTAGTCTTTAATTCGGACCTTCCTCCCGGTAAAATAAGAGCCTCTTATTTCATATTGGCTCCAATCTGCTACTGCCTACTGTTAAAAGAAAATGAAAAAGTGCAGAGGGAGAGAGAGAGAGAGAGAGAGCTCACGCGCCTTCATTCCCACTTGATTTGTGATTTGTGAATTGTGAACTGGCTACTTGCTGTCATCTCTCTCTCTCTCTCTCTCTCCACTCTTCCACTTTCATCATATCTCTCTCTCCTGCTCTCTACTCTCTAGTCTCTACTCCTCTCACTTTCCAAAACCACTTCTTCTTCTTCTTCTTCTTCTTCTTCTTCTTCTTCTCTGTTCTTAATCTTCTTACCTACAATGCCAGATCTACTCGTCTCTCTTCTCACCATTCTCTTGCTTTTCACATTCTCTTGTGCTCTCGATCCCACTGTTTTCTACAACTTCGAGGTCTCTTACATTACTGCCTCTCCTCTTGGAGTTCCTCAACAGGTTCGTTACGGTTTTTACTCTCACTTGCTTAACTACAACATACATACATACTTAATAAGCTCCTCAAAATTTGTTACTGTTAGCTTGCTATTATCATTTTTAAGCTCAGGCTTTCATTTATGTACTATTTATCTGCTAGGTTATTGCTATCAACAAGCAGTTTCCAGGTCCAACTATTAATTCCACTACAAATAACAATGTCGTTGTTAATGTTCGAAACAAATTGGACGAAGACCTCCTCATTCACTGGTACGATTCCTGCCCAATTTGAACTCATTCACACTTGATTTTGCTGACAAAAAGAAAAATAAAATAATTGAATTTGTGGGATTATTGGACAGGTCTGGGATTCAGCAACGGCGAAGTTCATGGCAAGATGGACTTGCTGGCACGAATTGTCCCATTCCTCCAAAGTGGAACTGGACTTACCAGTTTCAGGTGAAGGATCAGATTGGAAGCTTTTACTACTTTCCCTCTCTCAATTTCCAGAGAGCAGCTGGTGGATTTGGAGGCTTCATCATAAACAACCGCGATATCATTCCTATTCCTTTTGATACTCCCTATGGCGACATTGAAGTCTTCATTGGAGATTGGTACACCAGGAATCATACGGTCAGTGTTGTTGGTAGAAATAATCATTGCATTGAAATGTCATGCTGGTTATATATAGATAGGCCGGGTTTTCTGTTTCATACTGATTTTGCTTTGGAATGCAGGATTTGCGGAAGGCCCTTGATGCAGGGAAAGACCTGGGAATGCCAGATGGTGTTCTTATCAACGGGAAAGGACCTTATAGATACAATGATACACTTGTTCCTGAAGGCATTGATTATGAAACAATTGAGGTTCATCCTGGTAGGTCCTTAAAAAATATTTAACTTGAGTTTGGTATGTTTTTGCCATTGTTCTTTTGTAGTGGCAGTCTGTCTTGTCCAAGAAGACCTTATTAGTTTGAGGATAGAAACTAAATAATTACTGACTACTATATGCTGGTTATTTCAACTCAAGTCAATTAACATCAGGGACGTGAAGCATTTCCATATCTTCTCTGTAGGAAAAAAAAAAAAAGTGGCAGGAAGGGGCATCTTAATTCCTCCTCATGAATTGTTTTTCACTTTTTGTTTGGGCAGTTTTATACTACGGTGTGGAGTACATGATCGATGTATTTAACAAACATGTGTGTTACTAATTTAGTTGTGGTTCTCACAACGAACAAGTATGCATAAAAATCTGTTAATAGCAATCCTACTTGGAGTTAAAAGTGTATTAAATTATAATGTGTTAATGGAAACGCTACTTGAAGTTAAACGTCACAACTATTGCATCAATGCTGTAGTTACTTTTGTGTTACAACCTTCTTGATGAAAATTTACCCTTTGAACAGTTTTAATGACACTATAATGTTGAACAGGGAAAACTTATCGGATTCGTGTACACAATGTTGGTGTATCAACAAGTCTGAATTTCAGGATCCAGAACCATAACTTGCTTTTAGCTGAGACTGAAGGATCTTATACTGTGCAACAAAACTACACTAGCTTAGATATTCATGTTGGACAATCTTATTCTTTTCTGGTAACCATGGATCAGAATGCTAGCACAGATTACTACATCGTGGCAAGTGCCAGATTTGTGAATGAATCGCGTTGGCAAAGAGTTACTGGAGTTGGCATATTGCACTACACAAATTCCAAGGGAAAGGCAGCTGGTCCTCTTCCAGACCCTCCAGCCGACCAATATGACAAGACCTTCTCAATGAACCAAGCACGATCTATCAGGTCTCCTTTTATGGTTCTTTTATAGCATAAGTTCTTCATTATTGTGTTTTGTTAAATGTTGAAGTAATATATTGGTTTTGGGATGTTAAAGGAAGTGGAAACATTGGAAGGAGATACTTTTAGATGCAACTTTTGTTAATGTCACCATGTCAGTCTGGATCTCTTAATCTGCACGTGTGTATCCAATCTGTAGAGAATGTGAAGCTATTATGTATTATATAAGCATAATCCCACTGAAGTTTGTATAGTTGTAGACATCTAAATGAGCCTTCAGAATTATGTGGTTGACTGTGCAGATGGAATGTATCAGCCAGTGGTGCTCGCCCAAACCCTCAAGGTTCTTTCAGATATGGTTCCATCAATGTGACTGAAATTTACGTATTGAGAAATAAACCACATGAGAAGGTTAACGGGAAGCACCGAGCTACACTCAGTGGGATCTCTTTTGTCAAGCCGTCCACTCCAATCAGGCTTGCTGACTGGTTCAAAGTGAAGGGAGTATACAAGCTTGATTTTCCCACCAAGCCTCTAACAGGACCACCTCGGGCTGAAACATCTGTAATCAATGGAACTTTTAGAGGATTTATCGAAATCATACTGCAGAATAATGACACCAAGATGCATACCTACCATTTGAGTGGATATGCATTTTTTGTTGTAGGGTAATGGCAAATGTCCTCTTATTTAATTGTTGTTCCTTGTATAAATGGGGTTGTTACCTTTAAGGTTTTAATAGAACAAATTTAATTGACTTGCTGCAGGATGGATTATGGTGAGTGGTCTGACAGTAGCAGGGGTACATATAATAAGTGGGATGGAATAGCTCGCACTACTACACAGGTACCTTTTTTCGTTTGTCCAAAACTGTCAAACACATTATTACAACTTACAAGCTTTGTTGGTTTTGCTCAAAGCTCTTCTTTTTCCTTGCTTAGAAACTCCTTGTTCTTATGTGTTTCTTGCCAATTCTTTGAGTCTAGTCAAATGTGTGTTTGTGTGTGTGTGTGGAACTTCTAAATCAATGCAACTGGAAGCCTCTTTTCTTAATGCAGTCTAGTACTAAGATAGTTCTGTGATCTAGGATAAAAGATCTAGTGGTCTAGCAATTTTATGGCTTTTTCTTGTTCTAGAACATTGAAATGCCTAGAGTGTGATCTTGCTCCATAACCATTGCTTCTTTTGTGAATTTAAAGGTCTTTTTTCAAAAAAAAAAAAAATTAATATATACTTCTCCCCAAGTCTTTTTTCAGGTTATTATTTTCATTTCATTTATCCATTTATAAGAGCTCCTTTGTTCCATTCATCTTCATCCAGGTTTATCCCGGAGCGTGGACAGCAATTTTGGTTTCACTTGACAATGTTGGGATTTGGAATCTCAGAACAGAAAACCTTGACTCTTGGTATCTTGGTCAAGAAACATATCTCAGGGTTGTCAATCCAGAGGCTACTAACAAGACTGAGCTACCCATTCCAGACAACGTTCTTTACTGTGGTGCCCTAAGTAAAATGCAAAAGTATGTTCTACAATCAAACTCACCAATAACTATAAATTTATCACTTTGGCTTAATTTTGATTTTGATTCCAATCTTTTTCTTTTTTCCTTTAGGCCACAAGACATTTCTTCAGCTCCATCAGTTGGCGAGAATAGATTGAGGCTGTTGTTCACTTTCTTGATGTTTGTTTGTGCCGTCATCACTGTTTTCCACTAAAGTACATTTTGGAACGTCCTCTATGTTGCTTCCTGGAGTGAGCAAGGTTTGTGGTTGAGTTGTTAGGATTGTAAGTTTAGTTTTGTTCATATCAATCTACCAGTGATTTTGACTTAATTCTTTCCCATCTCTTCATGCTCTTATGGGTTCCTCGTTTAATTGATTGGGACTTGTAATTCTTTTAGTGCCTATAATTTATGTACTTGGATGACAATTAATCAAATGACACGTGTGTGAATCAAATTGTTTCTTTTGATGTTCCCCCATCTGTTATATCATTATATGGGTACCTTGAAATTGCATTTTCCCTTCGTCATATTCCCACCACATGTAAATATTCTTTCAACTACCGAAACTTCCTTCCTTTTCAGAGTTGTAACAACACTTAACAAGAGTTATATGATTCCATTGACCAAAATGAGAAAAGGAAGACAAGATTTATATGTTCAAGTTTTAATTGAGAGTATAATTTAATCCAATATTGTTCAAGGACCACGAATGTCTTACCGTTATGGAAGAAACAAACAGGCAAAATGGCAATCATCTTGATCTTGTCCCATCCAGATGTGAGACCCAATTTGTGGATCTTGGGTCATAACAAGAAAATTTTAAAAAGAAAAATAGTAAAGAAAAGAACAATTTCTTTTTATTAGAAAAGAAAAGAACAAATGAAGCAAGTGATATGGTAGGGAAAGCACTCAAGATTCACAGGTTGTGGAGACCATCTAAACGCTTATTTGAATGATTGCTTCTGACATAAAAAAGAAAGAAAAAACAAAAGGAAAAATCTCACATAGGAAGGCAATGTGTGTTACCTTGTAGAGGTTTTTTTTTTTTTTTGAACCAAACCTTGTAGAGTTCAATTGTAGCATTTTTTTTCATTTTAAATGTATTTTTTTTTATTGTTGTAAATCTTCTTGTTTTCAAACTAGAACTTAAAATGTGTTGGTTTTTCTTCTTGTTTTAGTGACTTTGGCGGAGCCTATAAAGTATAGATATTGACAAAGATATGACATTGATGCAGTCGACATGTCAAAGTCTTGAAATTAAATGTCATGTATGTCATTTTTTTATTGTATGTCATGTCAAATTCTTAAATATTTAATATTTAAGGACTAGATCATAATTTTAAGATATATTGATAAATTACTAATAATATCATTAATTTTAGCAAGCATAAAATTGAAACAAAATCATATTCTTTGAAGCTAAGCTTTATTTTGCAAGTGTAAATTAAGCAGGAAATATGTTATTTATTCATTTTCAAAATTTGAAGCTACACAGTTAAAATTAGCTTGACCCGAGTCAATGCATGTGTGCGCAGACACATTGTACAATACATAGACTCATGTAATGAGATAGACAAAATGCTTTATTAAACATTAACAAATAACAAGCAATAGAAATTTGGTTTAAATGGCAAGAAAAGAATGAAACAAAATCTTAAGGAAAAAGAAAAAGAAACGAAATGGAACAAATTAATAGGGATGATTGCATAAAAAAGTAAAATACAACTAGGTAAAGCTAATGATGTCCTGTAGGAAAAAATGGACAAATAGCAAAAATTTAGATAACGCTAAAAAAACACAATTGATCATCACTCATTTTGGTTATAACATATTTGCTGATAGTAGAAATTTTCTACCAAATAGTCAATTATTCTTCTACTTGTGAACAAATAAACCCTTCTTCTTGCCTTTCTTTTTCTCCCCAGCCTGCAAAAACCAAAAAGATCAACTCCTCGGAATATACTCCTCAGTCAAAGCTTAATTTTTGTTTTAGTTTCGATTTCAAACATGTGCCCTCAACTCATGCAAAGAATGCAATGAATTGCACAAACACAAGCGAACTAGTCAATCATTGCTTAATCTCCAATCTTTAATGAAGTAAAAAAAAGGGCTTTGAATCTTGATATTTAATTTAGATGGTTTCAAGAAATATATGCGCCTTTGATCTAGTATATTGCATGATTCTTTTTTTATGAAAGCAAAGAATGTTAAATAGATCAATGGAACACTAAATATTTCAAGAAGACTATGGTTTAAAATTACTTAGTATTCCATTGCCTGATAAAAATTAGTCTCAAGTCTTGAATGAAGCTAAAAAGGAAGCCTTCAATCTTGATAAATAGGATGATTCCTTTGTGATGGAAACAAAGAATTTTAATCAAATCAATGCTATACCAAATATTTTAAAATAAAATGTTTCCTATTAAAATATTTGGCATACCATTGACTGATCAAAATCAACCTCCAATGTTGAATGAAGAGAAAGAAGGAACCACTGTATACTGATCTTATCAAGGGACAATGTTGAATGAAGAGAAAGAAGGAACCACTGTATTTTGATCTTATCTGGGGGCAACATTGAGTATTTATATCGGTTAAAAGGATAATCAATGTATTGGATATTTTTTTGGGTAATCAATGTATTGGATTTTAAAATAATCTCATTAAATATAAGATTTTCACATTTAATTAAATATAATCAATTCACTTAAAATTATTTATAAGTAATGATACGCAATTTAATTTTTGCTTCGAGTCTAAGATGATAAGATAAACACGTTTGTTTTTGGATTTTATTAAATTAATTGTCAACATTAATGTCAAAAAATATTAAAATAAAAGTTAATTCTTTTTTTGCCAATTACAACGGAAAATCAGAACGAGAGTCAAATCTATGGCATAATGTATTAATAGGGCAATGAAAAATCTATGGATAAAAATACTAGCACTAAAGAACATAACCTCAAACTAACCACCACAATAAATTTATTCGTAAATCCAAATATCTCCAAATTAAAGTTTATATTTTTTTTACCAACAAGTGTTTGGTGCAGCGGTTTGGCGAGTTACACCCTAGGGAGAGGACCCAGGTTAGATCCTTAGAGTCGACATTGTTGGGAAGGTTGTAACTGTTTCATCTCTAAAAACCGAATATGATTAGTCTTTGTCTAGACCGTTACATGGATAGACGGGGAGATACTCATCGCTTAACCAAAAAAAAAAGTTTATATTTTTTTTTCAAATGTGGCAATAATGTAAGTCGATTTGCAGACATTCTAGAGTTTTTCTTGAAGCTTGATTATAGACCTGTCAAAACGGATTGAGAATTATTTTTTTTATATACACAACAAGGAAAAAACTAAAAGAAGGAACATAAATTAACATAAAAACGGTCTCTAACAAAGGAGAAAGACATAGGAGAGCGCCATAGATCAAAGATGTGCTTGCAGAGAGATTCCTTGGCAATGTGAACTTCAGTGTTACCATGCACCAGTAACTGGTTGATGTCATGAACAAGGATGCGTTCCACAGCAGTTGAGCCTCCAGAGATGTAAACATGGGCAAGGTGTACCTTAGAAAAAACCACAATAAGCGAGCCTAAAATAAAATTGCCAATCTTCAAGAGAGCTTCCCTACACATAAGGAAGATGTCCACCACTCTTGGGTTTGATTTTGTAGTACGCTTCTGTGCTGCAAACATGTAAGAGTCCCCTTTAAGCAGGATGAAATTAATGATCCGGCTTGTTTGTCTGTCTTCAGCGAAGCAGAACAAACTGAAAATGGAGAAGAGGGGAAGGGGGAAGGTGAGACAAGGTAATGTAGAGCTCTTTTGACGACTAGTAGAGAGTATTGTGTCCTGAGATTTCTCCAAACTATTGTGAGTCGCGTAAAGGTTGAGGTCGGCCTTGATGGAGAGAAGGAGTTGAAGGGGGTGAGTGACTTGGCCTTTCCAAAGCAGCAAGTTCCTGGATTCCCAAATCTTGTGTAAAGCAACAAAAACCCAGGAAAGGAGGGATAAATCATCATCACCCTTTTTAACCAGCGTTGACAGAAAGAAGTGAGTCTCTGAAGGATGTTCATGGAAGGGTCCTGCATAAAGGTATAGGAGATCGGGGAGCCAAACCAGATGGCTCGAGCAAAGTGACAATTCATGAAGAGATGATCCATAGTTTCCTATGAATCCTGGCAGAAGACACAAGGAATGTCAGCGGCGATGTGATGATAACGAAGCCCATCTCTAGAAGGAATTTCTTTGAAGAAAAACTTCCAAATAAAAAGCAGAATCTTCTTTGGGAGGCGCAGTTTCCAAAAAATTTTCCAATCAATGTTAATGCTAGAGTGAGCATCCATTCCTCTATTGTGAGTGAGCAGTTTGTAACCAACAGAAGGAGAATATGAGCCATTAGCTGCCCCATGCCAATGAAGGGAGTCATTTTGTTGAGTAGCAGGCAGTATGATTGACTTGATTTGGATAGCCTGATGCAATGATACAAGTTCTCAAGCTTGGTGAAATCCCAATGGCCATTGCAGAGGAGATCCTGAACCCTGACTAATCCTAGATCCCAATCCCATGGGAATATCCAGAATTTACTTGAAATGTCAATAGAAGCGTCGTTTCCTACGTTCCATTGTAGGTGTTCTTCAATAATGTCCAAAGAGTTTCGAATACCTCTCCAAACCCAGGTATCCCGAGTGGTTTTGCGGAATTGGAATTCCGTAAGAGGGACCTTATATTTATGAGTAAACCAAGAGCTACACAAGGAGGAAGGGGAGGAAATCCATTTCCAGCCATGCTTAGCCAAAAGGGATTCATTAACAACAGAGAGATGTCTGAAACCAAGGCCTCCAGACATTTTAGAAGAGAAGAGGTACTCTTTGTTTGTCATGTGGATTCTCTTACCATCAGACTTATAGCCCCAAAGAAAATCAACCATGAGAGATTCCAGCTGTCTGATTTTTTTTTTTTGGGCAACTGGAACACTGACATCTTGTAAATAGGATCTGATTGAAGCACAGACTAGATGAGGGTAGCTCTGCCAGCTTGGGAAAGGAGATTGGCTTTCCACCAATGGAGTCTCTGATTGAACCTGTCCACCAAAACGGAAGCATTCTTCTTGATGTAGTTTTTCCCATCAACATAGGTGCCCAGGTATTTTCCTAGGGAATTGGCATGCTTAACTTTAAGAGTGGTAGCCATGAATTTCTTGAAGTGTCTTGGAGTGTTAGGACTAAAAACAACAAGGGACTTGTCTTGATTCATCTCCTGACCAGCAAGGCCACAGTAAAAGTCCAGAATGTGGGAAATATGGGAGCAAGAGTCCTGCGTAGCCTTGAAAAACAGAGTGACATCGTCGGCATACATAAGATGAGTGATGGATGGGCCTTTATTAGCAAATCTAATACCCTGGATTTTCTTTTCTTTCTCAGCTTTAATAAGTAGAGCAGAGAGCACATTGGCCGCAATGATGAAAATGAAAGGAGATAAAGGATCACCTTGACGAATCTGTTGGAGATTGTGCCCTAGGGCCAATCATTTTATGTGTTTGTATAAACATATCGTTTTGATTAATTTATAGAAGATAAATTATGTCGTTATCATATTATTAGCATGTTTACTATGATAGCAATCTGTGATTAATTATGTGATAATTAATCTAAATCTGTCCCTGGTCGACCATTCACGTGGGAACGTGAATGAACTAAGACCAGCATGACCTCGGTGTATAGAGATACATGCACAAGATGCTTCTCGAGAGTCATGGTGCAATTATGTAAGGGGTTACAAGTTGCTGGACCGACCCGGAGAGTCCTGCATGGGTTTAGTCATTAGCTGGCCTCTCCTGTACACTTGTCACGATGCCTTAGACTTGAGGTCTTGACTATTCCGGCGTTGTAGATGTTGAACTTTGGCCTACTCCAACGTTGCCCGTAGCAGGGTAGCCATACAGGCTAGGTACGGGTTTGGTTGTTTACCATGCTGAGGAATGTGGTTGACCAAGATGGAATTTTGTCCCTCATTAAAGATGAGAGATATTTAACTGGCGTCCTCGATGAGTCTGTCCAGGAAATGAGTGACCACTCAGGGAAATGGGACTAACTCAGGAAATCGAGAAAATTATGGTTTGGATTAAGGATGACTTTCCCGTGCCTTATCCATGACCAAAATATCGTGTGACAATCGGGATTATGACAAGGTGGTACTAAGGTTAAATCGGTTTTGATAAATCGATAACTCACGTGTTTTGGGTAGTCGTGATGGCTTGTTAGAGTCCGCTCTCGACTTGTGAGTCATAGAGATGGCTTGCTGCCAACTTCACGTGGGGCCTGCTGGGTCACACATGAGCAGGATCAAGACACCACTTAAGGAACACGAATTAGGGTTAATTCGTGAGTCACTTTAGTGACACAATTTCAGACATAGCTGAATGTCTGGGACATGAAGTCTTGTCTTAAATAATATCTACGTTTGTGATATTCAAATTTGTTGGACAAGGTTAAATATATTAATTGTTAAATAGTTAATTAGATTAATCTATTTACAATTGTATTCTTGTTTAAAATATTAGGGAGTAATAAATTAAATGAGCTTCCTAAAAGTTAGGAGATTATTGATTTATTAAATTCACTAATATTAGGATAATGGGAATGAGGGTGGCGCCTCATTTATCTTGATTTTAATTAATGGAAATGTTTTGTTAATTGAAGTCATGACTTGGATTTGAATTTGAATTCAAGATTTGATTTTAATTTCAAGATTCAAATTTTGAATTAAAGATATTAGGGTAATATCTTAATTCAATATTGTTAGGAAATAAATAAGTTGGTTATAACTTCCTAAGAGTTAGGAATGTTATTTTGATTTATTAAATTCCTTAAAAATGTGGGGAGGATGGCGCATGGCTTGTGGGACCAAGAGCAAGATTTGATCTTGCATTTTGATTCTCAAAGATTGCATTTTGAATTCAATTAAGATATTAATGTAATATTTTAATTAAGAATTCAAGTCCTAAAATTATAATATTATTGTAATCTTATAATTTTATAATTTGATAATCCACTAATTTAGGGATTCCCTAATTATAATTATCAAATTTCCCCAACTCTATAAATAAGCTAGGGAAGTCGACTTGGCCAACACTTGTGCATTCAAGAGAGAGAAAGTTTGGAAACCCTAGAGTGTAGAAAGAGAGAGAGTCGAATTTCTCTAAGCAAGAGAGAGAATTCGACTTGCACCCTAATTTTAGGGTTTTGAGTGAAAACAAGAAAGGTTCTTGTGTTCCTAGGCGCCACTTATTTTCTTGGGTTCAAGAATTGTTCTTGACCACCCAAGAACCGTAGATTGAGTTCCCGAGTTCTCTTGGAGAAGAGGACTGAAGGCTAGCACCTTGGTGTCACCAAACTACTCGTGTGGATTACCGGCAGAGGAAGGACACTTGGAGTGGACTTCTCGGAATCGCTTCATTCAACCACACCGATTGAATCTTATGTATACTTCTTCCTTTACTGGTATAAATTCAATTAGTGGATCCTGTAGGAAATCACAAAGCTGCGTAATTTTAAATTTTAATTTTAATTTTTGCTTCCGTTGCGCTCCGCTCTGTGATTTCCCAACAAAATCCCCCTATCCGCTTTGAAAGAGTTGACCTGATGACCATTCAGAAGAAGGCTGTAGTGGACAGTTGAGAAACTTTGATATTGCATATCTTGAAAGGATTGAGGGAAATTCATCTTCTGCAGAACCACTCTGATGAAATTCCAACCCAGCTTGTCATAAGCTGTAGACATATCAATCTTCATTGCACACCAGGATGATTTAAGCTTTTTGGCTTTATAAATGTAGGTCATAAGTTCGCCAGCAAGGAGGACATTTTCAGCTATTTGTCTACCCTTGATGAAACCATTTTGGTTTGGGGCAATCCAATTGTCAATAAAAGGCTGCATTCGGTTGACCAGGATCTTTGCAACAATCTTGTAAATGGTATTACACAGACCAATAGGACGGAATTGAGAGATTTGCTCAGGATTATGGCACTTGGGGATTCAGGAGATGAAAGTTTGATTGAATTCCTTCAAAATGTAGCCAGATTTTTGAAAATCCTTGACCATAGAGAAAATATCATTTTTAATGGTCTCCCAAAACTTCTAGAAAAATTCAGCGGGGAAACCATCCGATCTTGACGCTTTAAAAGCCTTTAATTGAAAAATAGCAGTTGAAATCTCCTCATTAGAGATCGGTTGATCAGGGGATGAAGATTGCAAGTCCGAGAGAAGAGGGATTTCAAGCGAAAGTAATTTTTGCAAGATGTGAGCTTGAGACGGCTCGTTGGGGTAAGCATACGCATTGGAAAAGTAATGACCAATGTAATCTTCCATTGCCTCATAGTTTTCAAGCCACACGTTATTTTCATCCTTGATTCTCAAAATCTTGTTGGAAATCCTTCGCTTCCTAACAACTGAGTGAAAATATTTTATATTGCGATCCCCACCCACAAGCCAAAGTTGTCTGGCCTTTTGAGCCTAGAGAATTTCCTCATATTCAAGCCAAAATGTTGAGTTCCTCTCTAAGGTTCGCTTCTTCTTGAAGAATGTGAGGATAATTAAAATTGAGGTGTTGCTGTACAGAGTCTAGAGATCTTTGAAGATGATGAATTTTACTTTGAATATTTCTCAAATCTTCTTTATTCCATTTAAGCAGCTTACATAAAATATTATGTTGTTTTCTCGCAACAGCAAAAGCAGTGGAACCTATGACTTCCATTTTCCAGTTCTGATTAATGATTTCCTTGGGGGCTTCCTCATGTAGCCAGAAAAACTCAAATCTCTTTGGTCTATGTCTAAACGGAATATCTTTTGCGGTATCAACAATAATGGGACTGTGATCAGACGCCGAAACTTGAAGGCAATTGACCCAAGTAGCAGGAAAGTGAGAAAGCCATTGATTATTTACCTGAGCACGGTCTAATCTTTCCCATACCACATCCTGATCTTTTCGAGAATTACTCCAAGTATACCAGTTACCGGAAGGTTTTAAATCTATGAGACTGCAATTGTTGATCAAGTTATAAAAGGCATTGGCGCTGGAGATCTGATTGTTGTTGCTTAATTTTTCAGAATTATTTGGAATCTAATTAAAGTCTCACAGTAACAACCATGGTTTGTCATCCGATGGATTGACAGAATTAATGAAATCCCACACCACTTGTCTTTCACTCAATTTAGGCCGACCATAAATGTAGGTTAACCAGAATGGAGAACCAGAAGAGTCATAACAGAACACATGGATCCAGTTTTCAGAAATGTTCAAAACATTACAAGAGACGGTATCATCCCTAACCAAGATAATTCCCCCTTTCCTACCCAAAACATCCATGCCCACAATGATAATAGGCCCAATAACTTGGAGGCTCAGAGGACTTGGACCATTGGCGGTCAAAGCCCAACAAAGGAATCACCCGATCGTGGACGCCAAATGGTCCCACGTCAGCCGAGAACGCCAACAGCTAGGCGTCTACACAAAGACGTATAAGGAAACATTACCATATCAATTAGGAATCAAATAGAGGTCAATCAGCATACGTCTCCCTCATTAATAACGTCTTTCCCACTATCTTAACTGCCAAATCAGTTAAGATTACAATCAGTTAAGATTTCCCTGAAGATCACAACCAGATCAGCCAAATCAGTTAAGATTACAATCAAGTATTGAACCAGATCTGGATCTCATCAGATCATCCTCTACCAGTATAAAAGGCAAGTCCTTCACACTGAAAAGAGGTACGTAACTCGCATTACTCACGCTACTCATGCTAGCTTATACTCTTACTAACTTAAGCTTCGGAGGTGAATCACAGGGGAGACCCCCTGTGGTTCATTATCTTGCAGGACAATCTTGCAGCGAACTGGGAAACGACCCCCGGCCAAATCCTGGTTCATCACTGGCGCCGTCCGTGGGGACAAATCAAAAGCTTTGTTCCTCTAAAAATTTTGAGCAGGGAAAAGATGGAGAAATTACTCGATCCAGGGAGTAAATAATAACTCTCAAGCTTACTGGCCTTTGCTATGAATTTATCTAGCATCATTATTATTATCATTATAATTATCATTATTGTTATTATTTATTAACAAAAAATAAATAAAAAAAAGAGAAGGGATTTTTCGCAGGAAAAGCCGCACAAACGCACAACCACAACTGTGAATGCACGACGCCGACGATGGAGCTCCTCCTCTTCGTTCGTCCGCCGTTGCTGCCACCGCCGATCACAGATTCGCCGACGAACGCCGCAGACGCCATCGTCGGTCTGATCTGGAAGTCCTCCGCGAGATTTAAGGTGTCTATGCACCCGTCGATGTTGTTTGAGCTCCAACACGACGGAGCTATTCTCTCCGCCACTCGTCCGCGCCACCAGCCACCACTGGTCCCGTCTCCACCGCAGACGCCATCGCCGGTTAGGTCTGGAGGTCCGCCGCTGCTCTCCGCTGAAGAACAAGCCACCGTTGCACGAGCTCGAACGCTGCCTTCTCCCCTTCCAGAGGTCGTGCCTCCCGACGCCACCACGGGCCACATCTTCGCCGCCGAGCGCTGCAGAGGCTGTCGTCGGTGAGCTCTGGAGGCCGACAGCCCCTCCTCCCCCTCCTCACGCCGTCAGATCTGGTGGGTATGGCAAATCGCCGGAGCACCGAGACAGTAATCTCTTCCCCTCTTTACTTGTCTGATCTGAAATTTGCTTGATTCCTACCTCTTCTAAAATTGATCTGGATAGGTATATTTCACTTAGCCAGGAATTACAAATTAATCATGCTTAATCCTGCAATTATCATGCTTTTCTTGGAGCTTGTATGACAAATTTTGGGTATGTATATGTCTTACTTACTGTTGAAATTGCTGAGAAAGTAGAATGCCTACTAGGTGCTTGACAAAATGCCCGTGAGAAACTTTGATAAAGTGATATGCATGCTTGCCCACTTGCTCTCTGTTACTTAAAATCCCGCTTCAAAAGCCTGTTGATTTTTTCAGTTTCAACCGTATATGCTCTTAGTACAGTTGCACTTTGTGTTTGGATACCTACAAGTTGACACTTCGTAGGGACTAAATAGAGAGATTCAAAAAATATATATGAAATAAAATTTCAATGCCACATACTTTGGTTGACTTGGATGCAAATGAATTGTTGGCTCCACATGATATTGTGACTCAAATAAGCTTTTTTTTTATTTTGCTATTACATTGAATACACATGACGTGTTTACTCTATGGCAAAAAATGATTGTCCTGATCTGGTTGTGATTAAGTGCGCTATTGTGAGACCAAGTCTATTGCTTTCTTTATGCAAAGTCCAATTTGTTGTTTGTGTAGCTTGACAACATGCATGCTTAATTGCTTACCTATTTACCCAGCCTTATTTCAAGGAGCCTGTTGATTTTAAATTTCAATCGTATGGCTATGCACTGTGTATATGACTATCTACACAAAATTGGTACATCTGACTGTTCACTAATTAATCCCAAAATGGGTACTGGAAGGTGGGATCGCTATCAAAGTCCTATATTACACTCTCATTTTTTGGCCCTCTGTTAGTTCTGTAATGACTATGCATGTCTTTTAGACTCATACATACCTTTCTTTCATGCCTACAATCACTTTTAACGTCAGTTATGGTAACTTTTTTACTTTGCAGTTTAGTCCCTTTCTTACCCATGAGTTTTACATTGAGATGGATGATTATTCTTGTCACTTAAAACCAAATACATGCATTTATAGAATTCCACATATGACAATCCTATGTGCATTTATTTTCCTGGCATATGGTGCATGAACGCCCTTATACATTTATACATACGCTTTACTCACTCTCTTGGTTGGAGAACATTTACGTCACCTGCAGGTCCCAAACAATGTAGTTCATATACGTTGTGTCTAAAATTCAGCTTTCACTCCAATTTGCTTATCTATGATTTTTTAATCATCCAAATCTTGTATCTATTGACATAGAAATTGCATTTGAAAACTCCTCTAAACATAGAGGATTAATGCGATAACTAAACATCGAAGTTAGCGTTTGATACTATTTACATGATTGCTCTTGTTGCACCTGTAAAACATGTCTTTCAAATCCAAAATTGTCATTTTTGTTGATGGTTTTTTGGGAAGCTGTGTCACGAACACTTTATTCGCAAGTCGAAAATGTCAAAATATTATATATTTCAATTATGAATCTGGACACAATCATTCACTCTTACTTTAGTTTTGGGAGATATACGCGCATGTTGGAAGAAGGTATGATGCCACCTCTATTCACTTGGTATGAATTTGCAAGGCGTAAATTTGACAGAATAATAGTGACTCATTGGCCATTGTGAAATGGTCGCACGGATGATACGCATCGAATGCTTGGTTTTAGTACTATTTTTCAAAAGGCAAGGCATAGCTAAACAATATCGTTTTACTCTTTCTCATATACGCTAACAAGCACTGTCTTGGCATTAATATTATGTGATGACTCATCAGCTTCTTTATTTAAGAACTCAGGCACTTCTCAGCACTTGGAAATCCTTACACAGGCGTCACCGTAAGTGTGGACGTTGTTGTAAGCGTAAGCGCCGCAGTACGCGAGGCGCCGCTATGGATATGAGCGCCACCATAAAAATGACTGAGTAATTAAATTCATTTGATAATTTTTGCGTTTTGAACTTTACAGAAATTCAATAAGGTGGGGCAAAAAAAGCATCCCAACTTGGAGCATTTCATGGAAAGGAGAGGAGTGGTATACTCTAAATAAATAATATTGTAAAAAGTTTTGCTGTAAGCATTAGTTATTATTGCTGGATTCATTAAACTAACAGTTTATGCTTAAATTATATTAGACAGATGTCTAGCCAAAATCGACAACAAAGCCTCAGATAAATTATGGACATGGAAAGCTAGTGGACTCGATCCAAACAACATCCACATTCACAGTGAGGAAAACAAAAGTCACGCCTCCTCAAGCGCCTGACACACACCGAGCCTAATTAGGCAAAAATCTACAATTACAAGGCAAAACAAGGCATTGGCGCCAATTATACTGTGATTTCATATCAATGAAATCCATTTTCCTTCTTTCAACAATTAATGAAGTTAGCGCTGCTCGAGGGGACGCCCTCGGAATAGCAGCGAAAAGGCCCTCGAAGGAGCCTTGTGAGTATGACACTCACTACCATGCGGACCGACCCTCCCTTGGATGACTAGTCAAAACTCAGCGTATGATACGCAAAACGCTCGAAGCGTGCCCATTGCGAGGCAACACCTTAGTGTGCAAATAAAACATAGCGATCGAATCGCGAAAATGCAAGTTAAAAACGCGTTGCAACGTAGGGAAAATCAAAGTAAACCAAGCATAAGTTAATAACAAACATGCTAGGGGCACCAGCGCCCAAATATCTTAAAAAAGGGCACCCACACCCCATGCGGACATCATCCCTTAGGAGGCTAGCCACAAAAACATGTGCATGTATCGAACATCAACTTTGGGTCCCAGAACCCTCGTGGAAGGCATGGCGTCCTTACCCACGACTACGGGCCATCGCCCTCATAATTAAGTCCCAGCGACTTCATGGAAAGCATGGCAACCTAACACAAAGGCCGCCAAGGTCTTCAGGAGAATCAAATGGAAATTAAGTCTCAAACCGCCCCAGCGAGGGCGCCAAAATCATGGACGCCGTAAGCCATGAGGCTATGAACATGAAAATCCTCCAAACGGAGCGAGGACGCCAATGGCGCCATCAAGAAATCATAAGCGAACGACAACGTCGTTAAGCGGGACTCCCTTCGTGGGGACACAATCTCACTTCTTTCGAAGGGGCTAGTGGTAATAACCCAAATATCTGACTATGTCCAAATGGCAAAGTTCAGGCCAAATGCATAATCGGGCCAGGAAGCCTTTAGGCAGGCAAGAACGCCCAAATGGCACGACGCTGCTAAGGAGATCAAGGCGCGTGAGCGCCCAAGCAACAAAGATGCACAGGCAGTGCAAAGCACATCTTGAATCAATACAGATTAGGATAAACGCCCAAGCACCAGGAATGGAAGGCCAAAGCGCCTCAAAACAAACCAACGAAAATCGTTGTATCTGTCATCCACTCGTGGGGACACATCTCATGGGGACAGAGCATCACTTCTTTTGTTGGGACTAGTGATAATAGGCCCAATAATTAGGAGGCCCAACTGGCAGAAGATGCCATTGGCCCAGCACGCCATAAGCCCACAAGGTAGGGCGAGAACGCCCTTAACCCCGCTAGGGCAAGGACGCCCATAGCCATAGAGGGCATGGGCGCCCACGGAGCATAAGGACGCAAGGAATACTCATAGATTCTAAAGGGCATCAACGGCGTCAACGCCAACGAGCGGCGTAAAGACGACAACGCCCTGAGTGGGGACACCACTGATGGGGACAGAGCTTCACTCCTTTTGTTGGGACTAGTGATAATAGGCCCAATAACTTGGAGGCTCAGAGGACTTGAACCATTGGCGGTCAAAGCCCAACAAAAGGATCACCCGATCGTGGACGCCAAATGGTCTCACGTCAGCCGAGAACGCCAACAGCTAAGCGTCTACACAAAGACGTATAAGGAAACATTACCATATCAATCAGGAATCAAATAGAGGTCAATCAGCATACGTCTCCCTCATTAATAACGTCTTTCCCACTATCTTAACTGCCAAATCAGTTAAGATTACAATCAGTTAAGATTTCCCTGAAGATCACAACCAGATTAGCCAAATCAGTTAAGATTACAATCAAGTATTGAACCAGATCTGGATCTCATCAGATCATCCTCTACCAGTATAAAAGGCAAGTTCTTCACACTGAAAAGAGGTACGTAACTCGCATTACTCACGCTACTCATGCTAGCTTATACTCTTACTAACTTAAGCTTCGGAGGTGAATCACAGGGGAGACCCCCTGTGGTTCATTATCTTGCAGGACAATCTTGCAGCGAACTGGGAAACGACCCCCGGCCAAATCCTGGTTCATCACACAGAATTATTAAAACCCAAACGACTAAGAAACTTTTGACAAACATCAACGGTACAGAGTTTCACAAAAGAACGCAAAATTTGGATGGAACCTTTTGAGGAGGCGCCGCGTTCTTCTTTTTGTCGAGGCTACTCTGAAACCCCGAAAATTCCACGAGAGGAGCTTCATGGTGCCCTTGGGGGCTGATGCGGGACAACCTCCCCAAACCCATCCAGGACGAGAATTTCATCTTCAGTAAGAAAAGCCAAGATAAGGCTTAAAAGCGGAAGTGGCAGCGAATGTCTTGACCTTTTGATTTGAGTTGAAATCACATCATCATCTTCACGTTTCCGTTTAGTAATTCCAGCGCCCCAAGAGAACACGGAGACATATGGGTCAGTTGGTTTGTATCTTTTGACAGCTCTTTCAATGGCATTCTGTCGCAGTGTATCTCTACGGCGTTTCCGGGTTGATTCGCCAAGAGTAGGGTGAACAAGGCACCAATGTATTTTTGGTCTCGAGTTGAAGATGTGAGTAATGGAGAATTGTCTTGATAAAAAGAGAGCCCACTGTGTTGCAAAAAACCAACTTAAGGGTGACACCAAAAAGGGACCACAAAGGCCTGGGATGAAAATGAAGTTCCTGCCGGCCCACATGAATCGAAAGGTTGGAGGAATGCACACATGAAACATATCCCATTGCACACCCGCATTTGAGGCTAAGTTGATGTAAATACCCAAACCAAACCCAATTGGAAGCATAGAGGAGGCCCAGTTATATAAACAAGTGCTATCCAAAGTGAAATTTGGAATTCTGGGCTAAGGAGTAATGTTGTTTGGATCGTGGGCCTCTATATGTGGAAAAGTAGTGATCCAATGCTCCAAGTCTTGTGTTGTGAGGCTATTTCTGAAGGGGTCAAAAAGAAAAGGGTCCACTTGATTTGGGTCATCGTGCTCTCTACGATTTTGCCATGTGTCAATGGATAGAGGAAGTAGGTCACAGGGAGTAGCTTCGTCCTCTTCGTCTTCAAGATTAGCAGAAAAAACCCAACGACCAGAGCTTGTAGTAGAAGGCTTCACGCCATCCAATCGGTGAGTGCCAAGTGTAGGCGTAGGTTCACTAAAGGAAAATAGGCCATTGCGTGCTGAAGACTCATCAAAATCGAAAACTTGCCCCTCATGAATGTGGTGGTTCTTTGTCCCCGACGGCTCGCCGACTTCGAAAGTGTTTTCCGGCGAGTCGTCCACCATCGACATGACCAACTCTCCCGCAGTGTTCGCAAACTCTGAAGGTGCGCTCCGGAACGCACGTGATCCATTTGATGTTGCCATCAAGAAGAGGTAAGAAACAACCTGTCGGAAGGGGTTTTGACGGATCCACAAAACACTTTATACGAACAAACTCAGGACTGATAGATACATCATTTTTTAATATAATATATTAAAGTTTTGTTACTAGACCCCAAAGTTTTTTAAAGTTTTCATTTTAGTCCCTAGATAATATGTATCTAGGGACCTATTTGTAATTTTTTGTAAATATTAGGGGTCAATATGTAATTTTTGAAAAATTTGTTATGGTTAAAATTACAAAATAGCTCTAAAGGGTACCAAAGTGTTAATGGAGAATACCACAAGGTACCAAAGTGTCATTTTTTAAATCACAGGGTACCAAAATGAAATTTGACCAAACCACAGGGTACCAAAGTGTAATTTACCCTAAATATTTATTGAAGTTAACTAAGATAACTAATAACGATATGAAAGCTAAATATTAAAATTTTTAAACTTCAATTTGATTTTATTAGTATTGATATTAGTATATAATTAATTAATATTGTATTTTTTTTACAAGAGTTTTTAGAAAATAATGTAAATATATAATTAAGTATTAAGGTATAAAGTTTAAAAATTTACAAAGTACAAGGACTAGTTTTAGAAAATAAATGTAGGCACTAAACTAAAAACTTGAGTAAAGTATAAAAAACAAATATTAATTTGTTTCTTTTAACTTATATATATAATTTGATATTGAATTTAAACTTGATTAATCATTCACCATATTATATATATAGTCCCTTTTTTATTATTTAACAAACCAATTATCTATTTATTGTTGGCCAAAAACTTATTTTAGTCCCTAATGTTTGCCAAGGACTAATGGTAAAACTTTTTAAAAACTTTAGAGATCAAAACGACACGAAAAAATTTAGGAACCAAAAAGAAATTTTAAAAAATCATTAAAGACCAAAATAGATTTTTGGCCATTTATAGTTATATAGACTTTAGACAACACAAGGCAAGTAGGCAACAAGACTAGAACTCAAGACCAAGACTTGGCAACAAAGAAATGGGAGGGGGGCACCATCAAGCCAAATGTTGATTTATCCTCTGTCATTGGACTTACCTGCCACATACAAGTCACAGGGCGAGAGGTAAGACATGCTTCCATGCATTAACTGCTACTAAATTTTGCACATACTTCAATACGTATTTTGTTACTTCATTTGATCTTAAACGAGAAATTTTTTATCTAGTTATTAATTTCTCCTTGTAAGAACAAAGTGAAGAAGGAAAAAGACATCCTATTATTAAACCTAACACAGTATGCCACAGGTAGTTAGGATTTATAGTACAATTACATAAAAATCCTTATTCAAAAAATGTGATGTGGCCAAGGTAATTAAGATCGAGATCTTAACAAAGATCGGAAGGACTGAAAAATAGATCGAATCGTAAATCGAATCAAGGATCATAAGATCCTAACAAAAATTTTTTTCCTAAGATCTTAAGATCCTAACAAAATTTTTTTTCCTAAGATCTTAAGATCCTAACAAATTTTTATATATAAAAAATATGTTTTTGCTATCACAAATCATAATAAGAGAGGAATATTTGCCGCATAATTCAAGTTTCAACAATATGATTCATTATTATTATTATTATTTCAGAATCAAAAAGCAACAATCAACTCAACAATCATAAATTTGTCAATTTGTAAAAAAAAGGTAGTTTGAAATGTTGCATTTTGAGCCAAAATCCTAAAAAAAAAAAATTCCTTGAATTGTAGGATTCTATGATCCTATGATCGTAACTAGAAAATCACGATCCTGATACGATCTTAACCAAATACGATCTTTCTACGATCTGGTAAGGTAAGTCTTATTAAGATTTCAATTTTATACGATCTTACGATCTAAGATCTCGATCTTAATAACCTTGGATGTGACACTTAACATGAGAAAATTAACAAAACACTGATGGAAGGGGTCTCAGGGGAGTTATGTTCCTTTGACTCAAAACTCAGAAGGGTGTCTGCGCAATATAGCCAATTAATTAAGATCACCAGAAGTTTTTTTAAATCTTTAAATTTGTCCAAAAATTATGACTCTTTGGATATTAGAAATTATTTAGTCACCATAAATAAAATTCCGAAACTTCATAGTCTCCTTTTGAAAAAAAAATTTATTTTTAATATATAAGGACTAAATTATAATTTTAAGATATATTAATAAATTACCTCTAATATCTTTAATTTTAATAACTCTTGCAAGCATAAAATTGAAACAAAATCATATTCTTTGAAGTTGAGCCCTATTTTGCAAGTGTAAATTAAGTGGGAAATGTGTTATTTATTTATTTTTAATATTTAAAGCTACACCGTTAAAATTAGCTTGACCTGAGTCAATGCATGTGCGCAAGCAAATTGTACAATACATAGACTCATGTAATGAGATAGACAAAATGCTTTATAAACATTAACAAGCAGCAGAAATTTGGTTTAAATGGCAAGAAAATGATGAAACAAAATCTTAGGGTAAAAAAAAAAAAAGAAAAGAAATGGAACAAATTAAAAGGGATGATTGCATAAAAAAGTAAAAAAACAACTACAGGTCAAACTAATTTTATCCTGTATAGAAAACAAATGGACAAATAGCAAAAATTTAGGTAACGCTATAAAAACACAATTGACCTTCACTCATTTTGGTTATAACATATTTGCTGATAGTAGAAATTTTCTATCAAATAGTCAATTATTCTTCTACTTGATAAATTACCTCTAATATCATTAATTTTAATAACTCTGCAAGCATAAAATTGAAACAAAATCAAATTTTTTGAAGTTGAGTTCTATTTTGCAAGTGTAAATTAAGCGGAAAATATGTTATTTATTCATTTTCAATATTTAAAGTTAGGGTGAGTCTAAGATGCAAAGTTTGATTATTGACATGGGATGCAAATGCTGATGTGGCATAATTATAGCCATTGATATAATTTAATGCTGAAAAATAATAAAAAAATAATAAATTTTTTAACCAATCACAACTGTGTATGGAGTCACAACACTACTTACATATTCTACGTGTCATTATTTTATTGGCTCATGACCCATTGCATCCCATGTCAAGAATCAAACTTTGCATTATAAACTTATCCTTAAAGTTATACCGTTAAAATTAGTTTGACATGAGTCAATGGATATGTGCATAGGCATGTTGCACAATACACAAACAATGCAATGAGATGCACAAAATGCTTTATACAACATTAACAAGTAGTAGAAATTTGGTTTAATAGACCAGAAAAGGATGAAACAAAATCTTACGGAAAGAAAAAAGAAATAGAAAAGAAAAAGAACAAATGGATAGGGATGATATTGTATAAAATAGTCAAATACAACTATTAGTCAAGCTAATTTTGTCCTATATAAAAGAAAATGGACAACTAGCAAAAATTTAGGTAACGCTAAAAAACACAATGGGCAGTCACTCATTTTGTTTATAATATATTTGTTGATAGACGGAATTTTCTACCAAATAGCCGAGTATTCTTCTACTTGTGAAAAAATCAACCCTTCTTGCCTCTCTTTTTCTCCCCAGCCTAGAGAAACCAGAAAGATCAAAACCTCATAATTTACTCCTCACTCATTGCTTAATTTTTGTTTTAGTACTGGTTTCCATCTCGTACCCTCAATGTATGCAAAGAATTGCACAGACATGAGTGAACTAGTCGGTCATTGCTTGATCTCACTTCTTTAATGAAGAAAAAAAAACCTTGAATGTTGATATTTAATTTAGATGGTATTTAACAATATATGCATTTTTGATCTCGTATATAGCATGATTCTCTTTTGATGAAAACAAAAAGAATTTTAACCAAATCAATGGAATACTAAATATTTTGAGAAGACTATAGTTTAAAATTATCTAGTATTCCATTGCTTGATCAACATTAGTCTCCATTCTTGAATGAAGCTAAAACATCAGCCTTGAATCTTGATATATTGGATGATTCTTATGTGATGGAAACAAAAAATTTTAAACAAATCAATGTTATACCAAATATTTTGAAACAAAATGTTTCTTATGAAAATATATGGTATACCATTGTCTGATCAAAATCAGCCTCCAACGTTGAATGAAGAGAAAGAAGGAATCATTGTATACTGGTCTTATCCAGGGGCAATGTTGGATGAAGAGAAAGAAGGAACCAATGTATTTTGATCTTATCAAGGGACAACGTTGAATATTTATATGTGATGGAAACAAAGATTTTAATCAGTTCAATGGTACACCAAATATTTTGAAATAAAATGTTTCCTATGAAAATATTTTGTATACCATTGTCTGATCAAAATCAGCCTCCAATGTTTAATGAAGAGAAAGAAGGAGCCACTGTATACTGATCTTATGAGGGAGCAATGTTGAATGGAGAGAAAGAAGGAACTACTGTATTTTGATCTTATCAAGGGGCAACGTTGAATATTTATATATGTTATTAGGATAATCAATATATTGGATAAGATTATAAGATAAACACGTCAGTTGTTTTTGGATAAGATGATAAGATAAACATGTCAAATGTTTTTGGATAAGATGATAAGATAAACACGTCAGTTGTTTTTGGATAAGATGACAAGATAAACACGTCAGTTGTTTTTGGATTTTATTGATTTAATTGTCGACATTAATGTCAAAAAATACTAAGATAAAAGTTAATAATTCTTTTTATTTGCCAGTTATAACGGGAAATCAGAACAAGAGTCAAATCTAAGGTATAATGTAATTGGGCAATAAAATATCTACGGATAAAAAATACTAGCACCAAAGAACATAACTCCAAACTAACCACCCCAATAAATTTCTTTATAAATCCAAATATCTTCAAATTAAAGTTTATATATATTTTTTTCAAATGTGGCAACAAAGTAAGTCGATTTTGAGGCAACCTAGAGTTTTTTGAAGCTTGATAATAGTGCTGTCAAAATGGATTGAGCATGATGGGCTGGCGTAGTAGCTCCTTAAAATTAAATCTGAGTTGGGTTAATAAATTTGGCATGTTTTATAAAATGGATCAGCTCGTATTGGCTCATTTTTTAAATGGACGAAAAGGGCCTACCCATTTTTGGCAATTTTTTTGGGTAAATTATAATGAAGGTCCATGTGGTTTGTAGAGTAATTAGAGATCGAATTCCTATGGTTCAAAAAGTATTAAAATTGGGCTTGAGGTTTACTTCATAAACAAAAAGGGTCAATGTGGCATATTTTTGTCAAAAAATTAACAGATTCTAACATTTTTATCAAGATTTTCTTTCATTCAGGTCCCCGGTTTATTTTAAAATAGTCCAAAAAACTTATAATTTTAATTGGGGGAAAATGAAAATGAAAGTTATGAAGTTATAAGTTTAATAAAGTTTAATTGTTTCTTTTGATCATTATGTTCCCCCCATCTGTTATATGGGTACCTTGAAATCTTGCCATTAAGCAAGTGGACATCTGTTATATAAGTGGACACTCAAGTGGACAGTCTCTTGATCTCTTCTTTTGATATGAAAGTGGAAAATAGTAGCTTTAATCCCAAAAAGGCTGAAGCTAATTGAGTGTGTCTTTCCATGTTGAAGCTAAGGAAAGCATTGTGCTTTCTGAGGATACACTCCCACCTGCTTTAACTTTTTTTTTTTTTTTTTTTTT
>QANZ01033799.1:45617-65993 GCA_003254925.1 Chamaecrista fasciculata
AGTTTGGTACCCTGTGGTTAGGGGCGGTTCCACTTTGGTATCTTGAAAGAAAAATTTTTGCAGTTTGGTGCCCCGTGGTTTGCTCCGTTAGCGAATTGGTCCCCTGTGCTTTATTTCCGTTAGGATTTAACGGCAAATGTGATTGTGACCACCTTAAAATGTCAAAAACCTCCCGACAAGTCTTTTTTTATGCGTTTAAGTCCTTTTCCTTTACTAAAAGGGATCAAAACATAAAGAAAACAGAAACTAAATAGTACATTATGTAATTTTACTGTTGAGTTGAAATTAATTATAAAAGGGTTTTTAGAATTCTAATATTACAGAATTTTCTCCTTTTCATAAGATTTCTTTTGAATAGGTCCTGATTTAATTACACTTTAATCTCAAAAGTTTATGATCTTTATCAAATTAGTCCTTAGAACCTTAAAACACAATTGAACATCTATGATTTATCAAAAAATTTCCATATTCAACTACTAGAAGCTGAAATTTTCATTTAAGTTTCAAAATCAAAAACAAATGAGCATTTTGGATATGAACATTAAATATTACTGGTACAAATATACAAATGGATATATACATCGATCAATAATATTTAAGAAATTTATGATAATTTATAACTCAATATATTATTTTAATCCCCAAAGTCTGACAAAAACAAACAAAAAAACAACGATGAAATTGGCAAAGCAATCTCATCTTCAAGCCCTCTTAGCTTCAGCGAACTTGAAAAAGAGCGTAAACTGCAGACAAGAGCGCCTAGAAGAAAATCTCGAAATCGAAATTGAAGGTGTGAATCGAGATAAAACTAGAAGTCGAAGATGGAGATGAAGATGAAGATAGAGTAATCTGAATCGGCTTTTGCAGTCCTGAAATTTCAGAGAAGAGCAGCAAAAATCTCGACTTGAATCCCAAATGCCCAATCGGTGAGTTTTCAATTCGAGGTTTTGTCGCTGTGTCAGGACGTATTGGAGAAATTTTGACGCTTTCTTTTTCAAAAGACAAATTTTTCAAAAACTCTGAAAACAGAAATGAGCATCTATGGTTTGGATCGGTTTCGATTGAGGGGTGTGTGCTAAAATCTAGTCGGGGGGGTTTTGACATTGTAATGGGGATTTGAGATTTGCTGATTATTACAGTGATTGATTCAGAACGAAGAAGAAGAAATTTGGCGATTTTGATTTGTTTGTAGTGTATTTGAATGAAATTTGTGGGGGTCTGAAGAAATTTATGGGGCTTGATTTTAGAAAAATTTGGGGTTTTGATTTGTTTGCAATGCACTTAAATGAAAATTTCAGCTTCTGTTAGTTGAATATGGGGATTTTTTTTGATAAATCAAATATGCTCATTTGTCTTTTGAGGTTCTAAGGACTATTTTGATAAAGATCATAAACTTTTGGGATTAAAGTCTAATTAAATCAGAACCTATTCAAAAGAAATCTTATGAAAAGGAGAAAATTTTGTAATATTAGAATTCTAAAGACCCTTTTATAATTAATTTCAACTCAACAGTAAAATTACATAATGTACTCTTTAATTTCTGTTTTCTTTATGTTTTGATCCCTTTTAGTAAAGGGAAAGGACTTAAACGCATAAAAGAAGACTTGTCGGGAGGTTTTTGACATTTTAAGGTGGTCACAATCACATTTGCCGTTAAATCCTAACGGAAATAAAGCACAGGGGACTAATTCGCTAACGGAGCAAACCACGGGGTACCAAACTGCAAAAATTTTTCTTTCAGAGTACCAAAGTGGAACCGTCCCTAACTACAAAGTACCAAACTGCAATTTACCTTTTTTTTTTTTCAAGACGAAAAGTGGAGTGTAGCCGCAAATTATTTACTGTTAATTCGCACACCATTTGGTTTGTGTTTGTGGAATGTGGGGCATATCTTGATTAAAGTCATATATTCTAAGAATTTTTCTTTAATTTTAGAATGCACGATTTCAGGGTCAATCACGGACAATTATTCCTATTTTAGTCTTGAATTTTATTCTCAACATGATATTTAATCAAGATTACCAAAAGATTTTTTTAATCTTTAAATTTGTTTCAAAATTATGACTCTTTGGATATGAGAAATAAACTTATTAATCTCTGATTTTTTTATAAACGATAAATTATTTAGTCGCCGTAAATAATATTTCATAGACTATATAGTCACCATTTGTTAAAAAAAAAAATCAAAGGTAAAAAATGTATATTTTTAATATTTAAGGACTAAATCATAATTTTAAGATATATTGATAAATTGCCTCTGATATCATTAACTTTTAGTAACTCTGCAAGCATAAATTGAAACAAATTCATATTCTATGAAGCTGAGCTCTATTTTGCAAGTGTAAAATAAGCGGGAAATGAGTTATTTATTTTTTTTAATATTTAAACTTACACCATTCATGTGTACGCAAGCAGCATACCATTCACGGAGAGATAAAGAAATAGAGAAAATCGATCGCTTGTGTATCACTCCTTCCAAGGAACATGAAAAATGGTATATTTTTTAAGATTGTTCTAAATTATATAAAAAATTGTATATTGTATATATATAATATATATTGAAATATTTCAAAATAGAAACAAAACAATCCTATTTTTTAAGAAATAGGATTTTTGGGATAAGGAATAAACAAACCATGCAATGAGATGCAGAAAAAGTTGTATATAATATTAACAAGTAGTAAAAATTTGGCTTAAATGACAAAATCTTGGAAAAAAAGAAGAAGAAAAGAAAAAGAACAAAATGATAGGGATGATTGCACAAAAGATTAAAATACAACTACTGGTCAATTTAATTTTGAGTTTTATAGAAGAAAATGGGCAAACAACCAAAATTTAGGTAAAAAATAGACAAGTGACAGTCACTCATTTTACATGTAGCATATTAGATAATAGAAATTTTCTACTAAACAATCTATTGTTCTTCTACTTGTGAAAAAATAAACCCTTCTTGTTGCCTCTCTTTTTCTCCCAGCCTATAGAAACCACAAAGATCAAAACCTCAAAATATATTCTTCAGCCATTGCTTAATTTTTGTTTTTTTGGGTACCAATTTCGGACTCGTACCCTCAATTCATGCAATGAATTGCACAAACACGAGCGAACTAGTTTGTCATTGCTTAATTTCCAATCTTTAATGAAGCAAAAAAAAAAAGGCCTTGAAACTTGATATTTAATTTAGATCATATCAAGAAATATAGGCGCCTTTGATCTCACCTATAGCATGATTTGTTTTTTATGGATACAGACAAAATTTTAACCTAACCAAAGGAACACTAAATATTTCGAGAAAACTATAGTCTAAAATTACTTAGTATTCCATTGCCTGATGAAATTAGTCTCAACTCTTGAACATAGCTAAAACAGAAGCCTTGAATAATGATATAGAGGATGATTCCTTTGTGATGGAAACAAAGAATTTTAATCAAATCAATGATATACCAAATATTTTAAAATAAAATGTTTCCTATTAAAATATTTGGCATACCATTGTCTCATCAAAATTAGTCTCTAATGTTAAATGAAGAGCAAGAAAGAACCATTGTATACTGATCTTATCAAGGGGCAATGTTGAATGAAGAGAAAGAAAGAACAACTGTATTTTGATCTTATCTAGAAGCAACGTTAAATATTTATGTGTGTTATAAGGATAATCAATGTATTGGAATTTTTTTTTTGTAACCAATGTATTGGATTTTAAAATAATATCATTAAATATCTCCATATTCAATTCACTTAAAATTATTTATAAGTATTGATACGCTATTTAATTTTTGCCTCGAGTCTAAGAAGATAAGATAAACACATCAATTGTTTTTGAATTTTATCGAATTAATTATCAACATTAATGTCAAAATATATTAAAATGAAGTTAATTCTTTTTTTTCCCAATTATAACGGGAAACCAGAACAAGAGTCAAATCTATGGTATAATGTAACTGGGCAACGAAAAATACATGGATAAAAAATACTAGCACTAAAGAACATAATTTCAAACTAACAACCGCAACAAAATTTATTCATAAATCTAAATATCTCCAAATTAAAAGTTTATATATATATATATATATTACTAACAACTATTTAGTGTAGCGTTCCTTAGAGTCGACATTGTTGAGAGGGATCTGACCGTTTCGTCTTTGAAGCCCGAATGAGATTAGTCTTTGCCTAGACTGTTACACGGATAGACAGGGGATACCCATAGCTTCATCGAAAAAAAAATATTTTTTTCAAATGCGGCAGCAAAGTAAAGTCGATTTTGAGGCATCCTAGAGTTTTTTTTTTTTTTTTTAAGCTTGATTATAGACCTATCAAAACGGATTAAGCATGATGGGATGACGTAATAGCTACTTTAAATAAATTCTAGTTGACCTAATGTATTTGCAATGTTTTGTAAAATGGGTCATCTTGTATTGGCTCATTTTCTAAATGGGCCTTGACAGGGACATGGGCCTACCTTTTTTTGGCAATTTTTTTTATATATATGAAATCTACTCTTACTCTTTCACACTCAAATTGCTAATCTCAATTAAAGAGCTCCAAATAAGTATAATGAAGATTTACACCCCTAGACATACCTAATATGGGTTATTGCAGTTCACAATAATCACCTACCACATACAGGTCACAGGGCGAGAGGTAAGACAAGCTTCATGCATTAACACTAACTAAGTTTTGCACATACTTAAATATGTATTTTTTTTCTTCATTTGATCTTAAACGAGAAATTCTTTATCTAGTTATTAATTTCTTTGTTAGAACAAAGTGAAGAGGGGCAATTTACCAAAAAAAAAAAAAAGAGGGGCAAAGACATCCTACTATTAAACCTAACACAATATGCCACAACTAGTTATCATTTATAGTAAAATTACTTAAAAATCCTTATTCAAAAAATGTGATGTGGGACTTAACAGAAGAAAATTAACAAAACATTGATGGAAAGGGTCTCAGGGGAGTTATGTGCCTTTGATTCAAAGCTCAGAGGGTGTCGTCTACACAATTTAGCCAATTAATTAAGATCACTAGAAGATTTTTTAAATCTTTAGATTTTTCCCAAAATTATGACCCATTGGATATTAGAAATAAATTTTTTAATATCTAATTTTTTTTTATAAAAAGATAAATTATTTGGTCACCATAAATAATATTTCGAAAACTTGATAGTCACGTTTTGTAAAAGAAAAAAAAAGAAAAGGATAAATTACACTTTAGTACCCTATGGTTTGGCTACATTTCACTTTGGTACCATGTGATTTAAAAAGTAACACTTTAGTACCCTGTGGTATTCTCCGTTAACACTTTGGTATCCTGAGCTTATGACTCTTCGGATATTAATAATAAATTTTTTAATCTCTATTTTTTTTAAAAGATAAATTATTTAGTCACCATAAATAATATTTCAAGAACTAGATAGTCACCTTTTGTAAAAAAAAAGGTCAAAAACATATATTTTTAATATTTAAGGACTAAATCATAATTTTAAGATATATTGATAAATTACCTCTAATATCATTAATTTTAGTAACTCTCAAGCATAAAATTGAAAGAAAATAATATTCTTTGAAGCTGACCTCTATTTTGAAAATGTAAGGCAGGAAATATGTTACTTATTTATATTTTCAATATTTAAAGCTACACCATTAAAATTAGCTTGACCTGAGTCGATGCATGTGTGTATACAATACATAGACTCAATGAGATACACAACATGTTGTACATAACATAAACAAGCAGTGGAAATTTGGTTTAAATGAGAAGAAAATGATGAAACAAAATCTTATGGAAAAAAAAAAGGAAATAGAAAAGAAAAAGAATAAAATTATAGGGATGATGGTACAAAAGATTAAAATACAACTACAGGTTAAGCTAATTCTATCTTGTATAGATGAAAATGGACAAATAGCAAAAATTTAGGTAATGCTCAAATACACAACTTACAGTCACTCATTTTGCTTATAGCATATTAGCTTATAGCAGAAATTTTCTACCAAACAGCCGATTATTCTTCTACTTGTGAAAAAATAAACCCTTCTTCTTGCCTCTCTTTTTGTCCCCAGCCTGCAGAAACCATAAAGATCAAAACCTCATAATATACTCAAAAGTCATTGCTTAATTTATGATGCTGAAAACAGGGAAGATGAATTAAAAAATAACTTTCAAGATTTACAAAATTTGACGAGAATATGTTTCTTCAAATGCAATAGCACAAACTGAGTTTTCTGTCATTCTATTAGAGCTTAATGTTTTCTGAATTATCTTTAAAATCTATTAGTCAAAAATGAATTTAAAAAATTCAGTAACAGAATATCTACCCTGACTAAAGTGAAAATTATGGATTTGCTGCAACATGTGAAATCACAGTAAGACCTTTAGCAATGTGGTACTAGATTTTCCACTCAAGGGAAGGAACTCTCTTTAAGTAGAATATAACATAAATATTAAATGCAGAAGAAAAGGGGGGAAAAGTTTTGATTTAGGGTTTAGGTTTTAAATCAAAGTGATCGTCCAAATTAAACAGTTGCTATGCTTCCCTTTTCTTTCATCTTCCTCAATCCAAAAATACCAGAAAGGAACTTCCTTCACCATGCAGGACTAATTCATACATCTTACATCCATACCGGTACCCCATTACAACTTTCTTTGTTCCCTCATAGAATCTTCTCTTCTGTAAGAGGTAGTCTCCACCTCTAGAGCAAAGACGCCCTGAGGTGACAATTAGGTAACAGTATTGTAGTTTAGTTGCCTATCCAGTTAGCTATACTATATTTGTTTTTCAAAAACTGAAAATCAGTCGTTTCACTCGAATTGAGGCTCCCAATCTCAATGGGCACTTATTGAAGATGAAATGAACCCTAAGAAGTATATATCAATTGAGAAACCCAGGCTTTCCAAGGCTTTATTACACCATAAGAAGTGATGCAATAGGTCAAGAACATATTAAGTAAGCATTAGCATCATCATCTCACAAAGCTAAATTGACTTCCAAAATTTAGGAAATCAAAAGAAATATGTTTGACTCGTATGCAACCTGAGCAGAGAGCATCTATATAATAAATTAAAATTATTTCCTTGGGGATACATAGGTTATATTAATCATTATTCCTTGTAATTATAGGACTGAACTCCAAAATAAAGGTTGGAAGCCAACATTCATCTTGTACGGTCATGGGCGCATCCCTGCATGTGGCATAGATATGCTAGAAATAAATGGATTAAAAATCATCTGCAAAGGGATGAAATACAGCAGAAGCAGCAGACCTTGATAGAAAAATTCAGTTTACCGTACAATTGATTATGACATCTAAGAAAGTCATATCACAAAATAAATAAAATGTTTATAGTCTATACCTTGATGATGAACAGTCTCAAGGTGAGCACAATTGTGTCTCTAGAACTGCAGAAGGAGCAACAAAAATAATATTGTCAAAAGCAGATAGCAGAACAAATTTAAGAAAATAAACAACACCAAGCAAGATACATCAACAACCAGTTCAAAAGCAGAATACTTATTTTAAATTAACAATGACAAATCCCTATTCTTGTTGATAAATTAAAAAATAAAAAGATTAAAAAAATCATGGTTTTGGTGTTTCCATGTTTTCAAAGATTTGGGAATATATATATATATGTTGCCAAATCAGGCTTTAGCTATAAAGTTATGCCCAACTCTAGTCATATCTAACAGGACCTGGGCCAATCAATAATGTTTGACTTAGGATTAGGACATCCCAACAACATCCAAGAAACTTTGAAAAGTTATTCCAAATTCATGAATTCACAAAACAAACGACCAAATGCTACTCATAACCCTTGCCAGCTTGTTTGGGATGTTTATTTTTACAGTAATTATAAGAAGAATATATAACTGGTTACTTACCCACTGACATCTGCTGAGCCATTTTCTGCTCGTAATAGATGCTGAACACCATTAGAACATATCAATATAAATTCTGAAACATGTCCATACGGAATAATTACCTACAAAGAAAATGGAAGAGAAAGAGAAATTGGCCAACCACTCAAGACTGTTCTGTTATAGAGGTAGACAGACAGAAACAGATCATAACAGTTTAGAATATCTCCCAAAAAAAAAAGGAAAAAGAAAAGAAACTCTGCTAGCCAGAGGTAGTATGCCATATAACTCGTGCTTGTGATCTTTATTGATTAATAGAAATTGTGTCATTGAGAAATAATACAAGAAGGTCCACAAATTATCTGGTGAGATATCTCAGTCTAACACAGCCTAAATCTTGACATAATCACAAATTTCATTATAGCATTTTTCTTACAACGTCATATGACGCAATTATAATTTAACAAAGCACAAAACCTGGATAAATTTTCTCAGGTGTTTGATATCAGGTTCCAAATAAAGACATAACATGAGGAAAAACTTTAAATGGTGATGCTTTTACAATCTCATTCTGTGCTGCTTGTTATGGGTTGTATATAATTAAAGTAGATTAAGGCCGACTAAGATAAGACTCATAGGTTGCTAATGTAGATTAGGGCTAACTAATGTGTGACTCAGGTTTCCATAATCAGGTATAAATTCATATGTTGTCTTGTGCATAAAACGAAAAAAAATTTCATATTCTATCTCAGAATTTTACACTTCTCAACTATAGATCCTCCAGCCAGACTGCACAAGACTACAGTTTTCCCAACTGGGAAGCAGCTTTTATTACAAGGAATCCTAGCACAAGAGTAATAGACATTTCAAGAGATTTAGTTATTATATTAATGTGTAAAAATGTGAAGGAGCAGAAGGAAAATGTTGCATTATATGACTCTTAGAATTTGTCCATTTCTCGATATGTATCATAAGTTCACTTTTCCAGTTTACCAAACTGTTATGAACAATAAATAGTAAAAGACGTACACTGATTGATGGTGAAAATTTTTCAGAGACAACGACTCCACTTGGTCCACTGCATTTGATACTGTAACCTTCCTTCTTAATAGCCAATGTGGCCGGTTCCCATATATCAAGATACCCAGTCTGTAAATTGAAACCAATTTTTATTGTTGAAACACTTTGAGATAAGTATGTATTGAGGGCCACTTCAACTAAAAAATTTATTATAATAACTAACAATGTAATACTAGATTTTACATGATAAACAAAGGAAACTCAGAATAACAAAGATGACTTCCATTAAATTACCGAAAGAGAAACTTTATATGAGGCATGACTGCTATTAAGAGTCCTTTCTATGCAGCTCTGCATTTCAGGATCTGAGAACGAGTAAAGAAGGAGAATAATTCAATAACATATTTGGGAACATAACAGGATTTGCAGACTTAAAACAAAAGGAAGTCAACCAAAGGAATATCACATGATTAAAATCAAGAGAACCAAACGTCAAAAGGTCCAAAGAAGATAAGTTTGTCTGGTTCGAATTGTGTTTTTGACTTCCATTTGAAATTCACCTTGGCAGGTTGCTTCTAGAAGTTCCTCTGCTAATCAAATGACTTGCCTAGTAGTTTCATTTTCTCGTTCCCTTTTCTTTGGAGAATGTCATAAAGTTTACTATTGAATAGTGTTATAAGATGTTACAAGCACAAACTGTTCTATAGATGCAGTCTCAGCACTGAAACTACATTAATACCATCATTCCCTTTTCTCTATTTCTCTTTTTGTTTTTGTTAACTTCTAAGACTATAATAGGGAATTTCTAATGTATTATTCACATAGAAACAAATGATATATATATAAAAGGCTAAGGCTTACTATATTAAATACATCTCAACTACCTATATTAACTCAACTATCAACTACTTATTTAACTCATAACACTCCCCCTCAAGTTGGAGCATAGATGTTAATCATGCCCAACTTGTTACAAAAGTAATCAACCCTCACCCCATTTAAAGATTTAGTAAAGATATCTCCTAATTGATCACCGGATTTAACATGCGTTGTGGAGATTATCCCCTCTTCAATCTTTTCACGAACAAAGTGACAATCAATCTCAATGTGTTTAGTTCGTTCGTGAAAGACAGGATTTGAAGCAATATGAATGGCAGCCTTGTTATCACACCACAGCTTCGCAGGCAGTGAAGTCTTCAACCCAAGTTCTCCCAATAGTTGTTGTATCCATACAACTTCACAAGTTGCTTGAGCCATTGCTCTGTATTCAGATTCAGCACTAGAGCGGGAGACTACATTGTGCTTCTTACTTTTCCATGAAATCAGATTTCCTCCCACAAACACACAATATCCTGTTATAGATCTTCTATCTGCCTTGGATCCTGCCCAATCTGCATCAGAAAAGCACTCAATATCAATGTGCCCATTATTTCTGTATAAGAGACCTCGTCCTGGAGCACTTTTCAAATAACTAAGAAACTGTTCTAAGGCTTCCCAATGCTTGACAGTTGGAGAAGACATGAACTGACTAACAACACTAACAGGGTAAGCAATGTCAGGGCGAGTTACCGTGAGGTAGTTCAGTTTTCCAACCAACCTCCTATATCTCTCAGGATCCTCAAATGGTTCCCCATCATCCTTCAATAGTTGCAATCCTGGAGTCATAGGAGCACAACATGGCTTAGCCCCTAGTTTTCCTGTTTCAGTCAACAAATCAAGAACATATTTCCTTTGAGACAAGAAGATGCCCTTCTTACTTCTTGTTATCTCAACTCCCAAGAAGTATTTTAATTGCCCCAAATCTTTTGTGTGAAACTGAGAGTGAAGGAAGGACTTGAGAGAAGAGATACCTGAATCATCATTCCTTGTAATGATAATGTCATCCACATAGACAACTAACAAAATTATGCCTGCACCGGTCTTCTTATAAAAGACTGAGTGATCAGATTTGCATTTCACCATGCCATATTGCATGACTACGTCACTGAATCTGCCAAACCAAGACCGAGGGCTCTGTTTCAACCCATATAAAGATTTGTTCAGACGACATACCTTCCCACGCTCCCCCTGAGCAACAAACCCACGTGGTTGCTCCATATATACTTCCTCCTGAAGATCACCATGGAGAAATGCATTCTTGATATCCAACCGATGCAAGGGTCAATTATAGGTTGCTGCCATAGAGATAAATAACCTAACAGATGTAAGTTTAGCCACAGGAGAAAAAATGTCAGAATAGTCAACACCATAGGTTTGAGCATAGCCCTTAGCAACCAAACGAGCTTTGAGTCGCGCCACAGAGCCATCTGGATTAACTTTGACATTAAATACCCATTTGCAACCAATGGCTTTCTTGCCCGCAGGTAAATCCACCAAGGACCAAGTTTCATTCTTATCAAGAGCCATCACCTCTTCAATCATTGCTTCACGCCAACCAGGATGAGAGAAAGCCTCATGGACCGAATGAGGAAGAGAAATTGTGTCTAAAGAAGCAACAAAGGCACGAGAGGAAGTAGATAGATGGTCATAGGAAACAAAAGATGAAATAGGATAGGTACATTGACGTTTACCTTTTCGAAGAGCAATAGGACGATCATCTGCGGGATCATGTTCAGAAGAGACTGGATCTGACGACAAAGAGGATAGTGGAGGGCACGAGTCTGGAATAGGATCACTAGTTTCTCGTGGTCGCCGAGAGTAAATATGTTTTATTGGAGGACGGGTGTTCTCTGAGACTGGCATAATTGGAGGACGTGTGCCCTCTGGCAATGTGTTTATTGAAAATTGAGGCACAGTATAAATCAGCAGGTCATCTTCCTCCCCCTCATTGGGTTGCACAGGTGAGTGAGGAAAGAAATGAACATTTTCATGAAATGTAACATATCTAGAGACAAGGTATTTATTCAGATCAGGAGAAAAGCACCGGTACCCTTTTTGGACCCGACAATAACCAAGAAAGACACATTTAATAGACTTAGGATCAAGTTTAGTGTGAGGTCGAACATCTCGAACAAAGCATGTGCTCCCAAATATCTTGGGCTCGATAAGAAACAAAGGTTTAGAAGGGAAAAGAACAATATATGGAATATCACCATGAAGAACAGATGATGGCATTCGATTAATAAGAAAACAAGCTGTGGAAATAGCATCAACCCAAAATGGCTTAGGGACCTTCATTTGAAAAAGAAGAGCCTGAGCCACTTCGAGTAAGTGTCTATTTTTCCGCTCAGCTACACCATTTTGTGATGGATTATCAACACATGAAGATTGATGAATAATGCCATTTTGGGACATAAAAGACTGAAAGGATCCAGAGAAATATTCTTTAGCATTATCACACCGTAAGGTTTGCACAGAAACATTGAACTGAGTTTTGATTTCAGAATAGAAGGCACAAAAGTGAGTAAACAACTCAGAACAATTTTTCATGAAATATAACTGTTGATTTTTGGTAAAATATAAAAATATAGAATGAGAGTAAAATATGAGAAAGACTTTTCTTGATTGTGTTCTGAATGTCATAGGGTATATATACAAGAGAACATAGTCTATTCTAGGAAATACAATTAATATAATTGATCCTAGAATCTCTAACATCTAGGCTAATATTTAGGCTAAACTCTAGGGTCAACACTTTAATTCAGATTGATTTACATAATCAAATCTGATTCCCAACAATAACCAAGTAACACATGAATAATCATCAACAAAAGTAACAAAATATTTGAAACCTTGTTTAGAAACGACCGGACTAGGACCCCAAACATCTGAATGGACTAACTCAAATGGAGATGTAGCTCGTTTATTGACTCTAGGACTAGATGGAAGACGATGATGTTTGGCAAACTGACAAGACTCACAATCCAAAACAAATAAGTGATTAAACTGAGGATAAAGTTTCTTAAGAGAAGATAGAGAAGGATGACCTAAACGACAATGCACATCAAAAGGGGAGAGAACACTCGAGCAAGCAACAGGTCGTGGCAATTCCAAGACATATAATCCTCCAGACTCATGTCCTCTACCAATAATCTGTTTTGTCGTAAGATCCTGAAAAAGACAATGATCAGGAAAGAATGAGATGACACAATTTAAAGCACGAGTGAGTTTACTAACCGAAAGCAAATTGAACGAAAAATTGGGTAAACTCAATACTGACGATAAAGAAAGTGACGGGATAGGATTGACAGTTCCAGAGCCAAGGACACGAGAAATGGAACCGTCTGCCAAAGTGACATGAGGAGTGGAAGAATGCGATTGAAAAGTGGAGAAGAGGTTTGGATTACCTGTCATGTGATCTGTAGCTCCTGAATCAATAATCATTTAGAAGATGATGAAAGTAGGCATTTAGTGGATTTACCTGAATCGGCAATGGTTGTAACATGAGAGTTTACTAACTCATAATAATACTTAAGAAACTGGGCATATTCATCGGCGGAAATACAAACAGTATTGGCCATCAGAATAGTTCTCACCAAAGACTCCAAAATGAGAATCAACAAGTCTCAAAACTGCCCCCAATCAAACAGCACAAATTCTTGAACAACAAACAAACTGAGGAGGCACCAAACAATAACCTCAAATTAACCAAGTGATGGCTGGACAGCAGATTGGAGCACCAAATGCTAAACGCTGAACTGGACAGTCCCAGCAAAACCAAAATGAGGCTTCAACCAATAGAACCAACAAGAATTAGCTGGAACCTCTGGGTGTTGACCGAAAACCGCCGGAAAAAGCCCTTCGACGGCGGCAGAAGACAGTAGCAGTTGGAACGGAGCTCCACGTGTACTCACGCACCGGCCCGTGAGATCTGTGCAGAAACTTCGAAAGGCGCGTGTGAGTCACACGCGCCGACCTAGGTTGCCGGAATCTAGGGTTTTGCCGGTCGGAGGACGGCGAAGCTGACTGTGCCGGCGGTGAGGGAGGATGACCACTTTCAAAATTAATCCAAACTTTACAAACCTAAACGGTCACTGTACAGTGACGGTGACCCAGAAAAAAGAAACATCTGAAAGAACCCTAACCCTCGAAATTGGAGAGCTCTGATACCATGTTAACTTCTAAGACTATAATAGGGAATTTCTAATGTCTTATTCACATAGAAACAAATGATATATATATACAAGGCTAAGGCTTACTATATTAAATACATCTCAACTACCTATATTAACTCAACTATCAACTACTTATTTAACTCATAACAGTTTTTAACAACACAAAGATGCAACTAAGTGAGCTTAATCACTGAAAAATGATTAAAGATTATTCTTATGTACAACACTTGGGTTCTTGAAGATTCACTTTCAATATGCAAGGATTCCCGTCTCCAATGTGCAAGTTACATGGATGGATCTAATAGAAGCAATTAAAATGCTATTTCAAGTCAGTGGCCCTAAACTATAAATTTTGACAGAGGTACTCACCACAAGTGATCTTTTTGTTATCATTTGCATAAACCTTCACAAGTTCTCCCTACAAATAAAAAATGTACATGATTTAGTAGACAGGAAGGAAATGGTAACCATAACTAAAATATCCAGACACTTAACTCACTTCAAAAAGTACATTTTACCTTGAGAATTTAGTTTTTGCTTCTCTTTAGTTATCTAATGAGGAAGTTTAATAACTGATTAACACTACATATACAAGCCAGACTTGAATATGCATTCAATTCTCAAAATGAAATAGTACTTCGAATCATCACACCTCTAATACTACTCGTAGATTCAATTATGTATAAGTAAAGAAAAAAGCGTCAAAGCAAAATTAGCTTTCCCCTTACTAGTCAATTGCTTTTTTATTTAAATTCAATAGCAAAACTAATTTAACATTGAAGACTAAAGAGAGCTAAGTACTACTTTGATTGAAGCATTCTTTTGAGAAATTTTTAAATAGTCTTCATAATCATTCCGATACAGATGATAGTTTTCAATTTCTTGCTTATTCTATTTCACTTTAATTATTTGGAGGCAACAATATAGTTTTTCACTTTAAAAGCAATAATTATCATAATATATTTATAAAAAATAAAATAAGTCAAACGATTAAAAAAAATTGCAGGTCAATTTTTTTTAACTCTTAATAAATGAATTGAGTCATATGACCCTTTAAAATAGTTTTATCCGACAGTAAATAATTATATGGGTCATAAATGAACCATCTATTGTTTACCCCACCCAATCCCAATCATTAGGTAGCCCTAGTAATTCCAACCATAACAAGACAATAAGTCCACTTAAACATAACTTAATAGCCAATAAACCAAACAATTTTCAGCATTCAGGCCTTGTAATGTAGATTCACTTGATTATCTTTTTTACTATAAAACACATTAGACTAGAGCTGGCAATTGAGGAAAAATACCTTGCGCTTCCTATCATCCAGAGGTTGTACTTCAATGGCAAGGTAAGTATTAATATCATCGGCAGTGATAAGATAGTTGGGTTGCTTTGCCCCTAAATGTTTTTTGGAGATTTAATTATAGACAATGGTAATTAAGGGAAATAGGAGAAAGTAATCAGAACAAAAATATTAAAAAAAACAATACCATCAATATAATTAACAGATCCATCTTCCAAATGTCGAATCCACTGGCAGTCCAACAAGAGGGAGACAAAAGGCAATCAGGAATAATATTTAAGTTAAAATGTCTGCAAAGAAAAATGCTTCAACACAATAAAGTAGCATGAAGCAAGAAAGTAACAGAATTCAATCCACAAAGTGATAATATGAACCTCAAAATTACAGCTAGTGGTGCCATTAATAGAGAATCCGCATGCCTGAAGTTCCTTTCCAGGCAAGGCTTCTCCTGAAATTTGGAGTCCCTCTATAGCCGGTAATAGATCATCATCTGCTGCTGCATAAATATGATGCAGTTATTTATTTATTTTGGATACACTATGTATAAAATTTTAATTAGCCAAAAGAAATGCTTTGACTAATAAGTGCAGCTAAGGAGGTGATCTATTGTTACCCTCAGAAAATGATGAAGAAGGTTCTTCATAAACTGGTGGTAGATAAGGATAAGAGGAACTAGGATCTTCAGTGTTTGTCTCATTTGGGTTTCCATTCCCATAAAGGTCATCCACTTCACTGCTGCTCACAGGATCACGAAATGTGACCTGCTTATTAGACATTTCGTCTCCATAACGTGCAGGATGAGAATCACCGTGATTAATTACACCTTGGTTGACTATACCAGGGGTTGAAGAATTCCTGTGACACAGCCCAATAAACTTGATATACAATGCTCTATCATATGGTCAAAGCAATATTTTCAGAGCAAAAAGAATGCAAATTTTTCATCACTTTTATACCATGACACATTAGAGTTTCACAAAACTCAAATATTCATGTCTGTACTCTCTAGCTCTAGCATAACTGCACATTTTTCTTTCATAGGAGGAATAGATGACATAACAGATGAAGAGAAGATAAAAGTACTCATTAATTATCATTAATGAGAGACCCAAGTGATGCACATGGTTTTAATATTTTTTACTTTATATTTAGGATTCGTACAACTATCCAAAACATTACATTGATAACATAGTAGGGCATAGCTAAAATATTTATTCTTTAATTTACATAATATGCTCATAATTCTTCAAATTTTCGAAAGAACAAGAGCTTTTATTTACCAATATGTAAAATTTTAGATTCATTTATAAACCAAAGTGAAGTTTTTAAATAAAGAATATATTAAGTAGGGGGGAAAAGTGGTTTTTCAGTTCACAATTTAATAGCAAATTGGCAAAAACTTCACCTTTTTTCAAGGATTACCCATGATCTTCAACTATTTTTTCAACATTAGAATAGGGGTTTTATAATTAAATTTTATTTGTTCACTAATCATATCTGAGGTAATATGGTATTTCATTCTGTCCTCATTGAAATATGTGAGATAAATGTCATTTATTTTTAAAATATTCTACCAACCATTAGGTCCAGATTTTTCGGGATGAAGTTTCTTTAAGCTACAATCAAGGATTTGACTAATCCTCACATGGTAGCAGTCTTTCCCTTCTAGGTAGTCTTGATTGCTCTCAGGGTTTAGGTCCTTTATTGGCCAAATCAGTCTAGGGCTCTGTCACAGGTGCCGACTATTAATTGTCTGTTGGTCACTGGAAGTCCATTGAAGCAGCAACGGGCCATTTCACATAACTATCTGTCATCCCACATGCCAGTGCTTGAGTTGACTGTCATCACCATCACAGAACTGCTCACAACAATCCTAGACTTTGACACAGGGCTGGGTTGCATGTTTGTCTGTATTCCTGTTCATTACAACTCCTTAGTGTGAGTTGGTCTGAATTCTTTGGTTCTCTGTCTAGTGTTCATTTGTCAGCCTTCTTTTAAATCATATGACTGGAGATTGTAGCATTTGAATTATGTATCCCTTGTGTGGGAAATTATCAAGTCTGGATTGTAGATGGTTCCTTATCTCGTGTAACTGACATAGGGGAATCTGTCTTATCTGCATCCCTTACTCTTAAATCAGTTCTCTTGGTGCCAAGTTTGCATCATAATTTATTGTCCATTAGCAAGCTGACACTCAAGGAGGGTGGGTGCCTCATTTTTCCTAGTCTTCTTGTTACTTTCAGGATCTGGATCTGGGGAGGATGATAGGTAGTGCTAGAGTCAGTGCAGGACATTACAAGATGGCTTCCAATGAATGCCCTCCAGTTGGGTCATCTACCTGTTTGCAAGTTGCTGCTAATAAAGAGATATATGGTTACTCCACTATCAATAAGGTCTTCCTAACTTCACGCACCTAGATGGGAATGTTGAACGATACAAAGCTAGGTTGGTTGTAAGAGTGTTTACACAAACTTATTTGTTGGATTACAAATAAACGTTTGCTTTGGCTTATAAACTTAATATTATTAGAGTTCTATCTCTAACTGAACTTAGTCTGGAAACTACATCAGCTTAACATCAAGAATGCCTTTTTGAATGGAGACTTGGAAGAAGTTTATATGGAGAATCCTCTCAGTCTCAAGAAGTCGAGTGATAACAATCTAGTGTGTAAGCTAAATAAGTCTCTTTATGGCTTCAAACAGTCACCGAGGGCCTGGTTTGAGAGATTCACCAAAGCTGTCAAAAAGCAGTAATATAGTCAAGGGCAATCATATCACAGCTTATTTTTTCAAAAGACTCTCATTTAACAAAATACCTATTCTCATAGTTTATATTAATGATAAAATTGTAACGGGGAACTATAATGGTAAGATTGCAAGACTCAAGGAGGTTCAAAATCAGGAATTTGAGGTCAAAGATCTCAGATCCTTGAGAACAAGCAAAGGCATTAACATCTCACAATGGAAATATATACTTGACTTATTGAAAGAAACTGGCATTCTAGGATGTAAACCAATTGACACACTCATGGATCCCAACAAAAAGATCAGATTGATCAAGCGCAATATCATAGGTTGATTGGAAAATTGATTAATCTGGTACATACAAAATATGATATAAGCTTGTTGTAAGCTTAGCCAGCCAGTTCATGAATAGTCCCACTAAAGAGCATCAAGATGCAATATAGAATTTTTGAGGTACTTGAAAAGGACATTGGAGAACGGACTGTTCACTGTTTTTCAATTAATAAATAGTAGGGCATCGACAATTTTCAACTGGCGATTGGGTGGGGCCCTTAGTTGGCAGAGATCGTCATCTTGTTAGTGTACCTATGTTTGGGGAACCGGGTCACTTGGAGAAGTAAGAAGCAGAACATGGTTGTACGAAGTAGGGTAGAAGATGAACTTTGAGGTTTAGCTCGAGGAATTTGCAAGGAAATATGGTTGAAGCACTTACTCGATAAATTACAATTTTCTTCAACTAATTCTATATCTGAGAGAACTGACAATCAAGCCAATGAATCCAACACTTTATAAAGGAAAAATTGATCGATCAAAGGGTCACCAAGTTCAGCAACATTAGCACAGGATAACAGACCGTTGATATCCTCACTAATTCAATAGGATTCTCTTGTATGAGTTGTATCCAATTTGAAAATGCTAAACATTCATTGACCAATTTGAGGGAGAGTGTAAGATAAATGTCATTCATTTTGTAAATATTGTGCCAACAATCAGGTGCTGATTTTTTGGGATTATTTTTTTTTAGGCTAGAATCAAGGTTCTGACTAGTCCTCGTTTCATTAACTTTTGTACCCCTACACTTTTGTATCAATTATTTATTTCAGTAGAATAATACATTGAGATTTTTTTTCTCTGTGCTCTATTTTCTCACAAACTCATCAATACTTCCATTAACAATCTTCAATTGGGTCTGTCTATAAAGAAAAATTATAACGTTCAGTTATGCTTCAAGCATTAGCCTTCAATTAACAAGAATCTGTAATAGACCACCACAGGCAACCAGTGATATGAAAAACAGTCAGGGTTAAGCAATGTGTTCTCTCGCAATCAAACAGAACCCACCAATACATCTAATTCAGAGTAGAAATCTACATTTGACCAGGCTCACCTGCTTTCAAGAGGGGAAAATGTCCTCAATCCATCAGGATTTGCATTGTTTACCACACCACCACCCAAGCCACTCTGTTGACCACCCAATACATCCCATTCAGTGCCTGTCTGACCACTAACATAGACTGGAGACTTTACATGGGAGTATAAAGGTTGAGGAATTAGTTCAAGACCAGTTTTTTTCCGATCATTGGTGAAATATTTCAGAATATTATTGTGGAAAAATAAGAGATAATAACTGAATATAACAATGAGCATACTGAAGTTACCAATTGTGCACCAAATGAGTGTGACGAGGATTGTGAAGCAAAATTTGCGTGGTTCATATCTGAATGCCAAGGAACCAATTGATATTGTGATTCCTTTAGTTTCGACTGTAACAAAGAGGTAACAGTCCTTCAAAAATATTTAAATATTAAATCTTGATACTAAATAGAGGAACTCAGCACCCAATTATCTGTGCAACGCACCTCAATGCGAATAAGTTTTTCCTGCAAATGTTTGAACAAAACCTGCCAAAAAGTAGGAAAACAAATATTGAAAACCATTTAGCTTGAAATTTTGTTTTCCCCTAGGGTTTAGGGTTTAGGGTTTAGGATTAGGTATTTGTTTTCCCCTATGCCACAAAAAAGTAGGATCTAAAGGAAATTTTGAAAATCATTTAGCTGCAAGAGAAATGTTTTTAGAAACCAAACGACCTAGAACCAACCCACCATCATTTTTCGATCTACAACGCTTCTCCCAACTGGAACATTAAACAAAGAAAAAAAAAAGAGGAATACTAGACAAAGAAGCCAGAACTACTACCCACCTAAACTGTAACGACCCTTCAATTATGAGCAGTGAGACTGAGTTTCAGATGCCAAAAGGATAAGTAATCATTACTTATGTGCAGAAGTTTCTGCTTAGTTTTAAAATGGCTAGGACCTTTTATGTGGCCAGAGCACATGAACATCAAGATTCTTACTGTTTATGGTTGTAAAAATAAAAGGAGAGGTGCAATGGGGGCCG
>QANZ01033799.1:68813-103675 GCA_003254925.1 Chamaecrista fasciculata
TTAAAGGAGCGCCAGGACAGGGATTATTATATGAGAATAAAGGAAACTCCCAAATTGTTGCCTTTTCAGATGCTGATTGGGCTGGTTCACCAGATGATAGGCGATCCACATCTGGATATTGCGTTTTAATTGGGGGTAACCTAGTCTCTTGGAAAAGTAAGAAACAAAATGTGGTTGCAAGGTCTAGTGCAGAAGCTGAGTATCGGGCTATGGCTTTAGCAACTTGTGAATTAGTATGGTTGAAACAACTTCTTCAAGAGATGAAATTTGGAGACATACACAAAATGGAGCTGGTATGTGATAACCAAGCAGCTATGCACATTGCCTCAAATCCAGTGTTTCATGAAAGGACCAAACACATTGAAATTGATTGTCACTTTATTAGAGAGAAGATTCAGTCCGGATGCCTTGCTACTCGGTTTGTTAATTCAAATGATCAGCTGGCAGATATTCTCACTAAATCTCTCAGAGGTCCTCGAATTAAATATCTATGTGGCAAGCTTGGTGCCTATGACATATATGCTCCAGCTTGAGGGGGAGTGTTGTGAATATTTGTATTAATTAGGATATCAATTAGGAATTGATTGGATAGCAATTAGGGATTGATTGTAGCTGAATATTTATTCTCATTTATCTTGTTTCCTAGAATAGATTGAAAACTCTTGTATAAATACCCTATCATTTTCATGAATAAAACAACACAATTTCTCTCACTTATCAATTTACAACCCTCCACATTTCCTACTCATCTCCATAATTTGGTGTGAAAGGCTTTTTGTCCTCTCCACTTCCACATGCGGAGGGAGGGGAAATGAAAGTATTGAAATACATTCAAGTACACTAAATAATTCATACACATACTATATTTATTAGTTCTACTTCAAAATACTTATCAGCATTACTAGTCTTAAATAAGAAAAAGAAAGTTGCTTACCTTGACATTGCTGACAATTGATTGGGCATCAGGAAGAGGTGGCTGCAGGGAGTATTCAGCAAGAAGAGGCAGCAAAGATTGAATAAATGTTGACCTTTCTTGCTGTGCATCCTGAAAGAAGAGCAAAAACTTCAAAATTCATTCCAACTAATTCATAAAGCCTATCAGAACAGGAACTATCATCTGAGATAGATTCAAAATTAGACACTTTTGTCACGGACCATTCGAATTTGAGCTGAAAAGCGTAAACTATAACGTGAAGACTCCGGAGTAGTTTTATTGTAATGTCAAATGTCCCCTCACAGAAAGCCAATTGGACTTGAAGCATAAGAAAATCACACACTCACCTGCCTTATGCAAAAAGCTTTTAGCAATGAATAATGGAGATGGAAAGAATCAAACTCCAAACATATTGGTCATAGGGGCTCCAGCACTATAAAAGGAACCACTTCAACTCAAGCTTAAGCTCTTATATTTGAGCCCATCAATGGTTTTATTATAATCTCTAACAACTTGTGCTACCATTTCATCATGCAACGTTCAACATGCACCAACAAGAAGAAACAAGTAAGAACTAAGAACAGTACCTGCAGTGCATATGTTAGACGTATATTTTCTTCAATAATGTCCTGTCTGTATGATAAAGCCTTTGATGCTGCATCTACGAGGTCTTGTTGCTGCTGATCAAAGGCCTAGCAAGCAAGGTCAGACAAAATTATCAAAAGAGCATAAGTTTTATGGATAGAAAAAGTGAAAAGAGAGGAAAAGAGAGGAACTGAATAGGGATTTCAAAAGATTTCACACATACCAGACGCATATATGCAATGCGCTTTTCCAAAACATATTTTTCATTGCATATTTGTGCTTCCTATTATAACAGAAACCATTAGTCACCATAAATAACACGAATGTGAAAACATTAGTTAAACACCAATAGGTATAATATTTATGGTCTTTTACCCTGATGGAATAATCTGCTAGGTGTTTTCGTAATTTCATGATCTCTTCTTCATGTTCCTGAACCTAAAAGGAAAGATCCTAAATTACAAATCCAATGCATATATATGAAGCTCTGACAAAATGAGTTTAAAACTTTAGGACAGCACCTGCTTCCATTGGCTGCTAGAATTATTCATTTCAGCCATTGGCAGCAATCTCTGTCCAGATGAACTAGGTCGGGATTCATAGTCTCCTTCTATTACATGCCTACCAAAAAGAAATGGATTTCAAAAATCATACAAATTCTTCTTTGCTGATACCTATGTTAAGAAAGATGACAGCAGGTAACAGTCCAGCACTACCATTGATATATGATATCACATACCTGGTTGGAGAGATTGACCTTGTAGATGGTGAAGACAACTGAGAGGGGCCAGTATCATCAGTAGTCAGATGATCATTTGGGTGTGCTCTCAGTGTTCCATTTATTTTACTGTTTAGAGCTTGGTTTTCTTCATTGTTTCTGGCTGCATCACTTTTACGATTTAAATTTTCAAGGACAACTAGTATACCAATTCAACAAGCTAGAAAAGAGTTTCTCAAACCCTTGAAGCATATCTTCTTGATTACCTTGTGATGGAACTGATTGACAAGATTCATAAGATCCATGACCCAGCTCATTCCATGGAGCAACATGATGACTTCTTTGATCCACTGACTCATCATGATTCTGTACAAATATTTAGATTGCATCAGCAACTTTTTGCTTAAAATAGTTTCTTTTATATAGAAAGTTCCACAAAATGAGAAGGTAAGATATTTGAAACTGATGTTCGTGGCAGAATGGTGGTTTTTGGAGCAGACATAGATGTTGAAGATAAGCATAAAATCAACATCCTCCATCTTCTAGAAGAATTTCAGCAAATTGTTCTCTGTATTTTTAGGTATATTTATTGAATGAATCAAGACTCCTTATATAGGAACCCAAGGAAACAAGTCTACCACTAGAATTCCTGGAAGATAGCTCCCTTATCTTATCTCTAAGGTCTAGATATTGGTAAAATAACTTGGTGATAAGATAAAATTACTTAATTATTAAACTAATAGATAAATACTAACTCTCCATATCTAATCAAGGGATAAGGGAGTTTGAAAAATATCAAACACACATAATGAACAATAAACCATTAACAATCAGATAAATAATAAGTTTTCAAACTGAAATGCATATGCATAATCCAACTACCGACACTCCCCCTCAAACCTTGGAGTAGATATTGATTATTCTAAGCCTGGATAAGAGCTCTTTAAATCTAAAATTGGATAATGCCTTTGTAGGAATATAAAAGAGAGTTACTATGCCTTTGTAGGCAAGAACTTCATCTTATGTTCTCCACTGTCTTATTAGTAGTGGAGTATGATTGCAGAGCTGTCTCCCAAATGTCTCATGCCATAGGAGTTAGGACATAAGATGAAGTTCTTGCCTACGTCTGTGGTCACTGAGTTGATGAGCCACAACATTACATGGTTGTTTTCAACAGTCCATGCCTTGAACTTTGAGTTTGTTTGCTCTGGTGCCATGGATTTTCCATCAACAAAGTCTTCTTTGCCTCTTCCAGATAGAAACATAAGATCAGACTGTTTATATTGGAGATAATTCAACCTAATTAATCTGTAATTTGTAATAGAGATTGGTGAAGACTCCAGGAACATTGATGCCATAATTGTAGACTGTGGATGAGACAATGTTGTGGTGCTCTCACTGCTGAGAGCTGAAAAGAATGTTGTGGACATGTTAATGTGATCGAACTGTACCATTCAGGCTAAGGATGGGATGCTGTATTTGTTATGTCAGAGAGAGACTAGGTTGAATTCAACCAGGCTTTGATATCATGAAGAATGTTAGGAAGTAAAGCTAAGATCCTCAGACTAAGTGAATGCATTAATTTTTTTTTGGCCATTAAGTCAATGCGTTATTGATAATGAAAGTAAGTTATAAATATAACCTATTTATAGTGGGTAACCACCATAACCCAGTCAGATAGGCAATTAAAAAGATAATGATATATAAATTAAGATAAACAAAAATAAAAGGATAATGTAATCTACTAAATAACTAAAAATTAAGCTAATCAAATTATTTTTAATAATAGATAAGCTCTTCCAATGTCACACCATTTACCAGCCAAGACAACTATTAGACACCCCTTGCTTTCTCATTTTATAATATCATGTTGCCACTAGCAAATCAACATTATCAAACTGATTATCAGAAAAATAGAGTAGACACATGGGAACAAACAGGACCAAATTACTAAATTAACTGTTTTCACTTTTAGAAGGGCCGGCTTGGCTCAGCGGTAAGCACGCTTGCAATGGGGTCTGAGGTCGTGGGTTCGAATCAGCCTCTCTGCAAAAAAGCAGGGGTAAGGCTGCCTAGTATTCCCTTCCCCAGCACCCCCACCAAGTGGGAACTTGAACTGGATTGGCCCTTAACTGTTTTCACTTTTAGAAACTAGTCTACATAAGGATAAAGTATAATCCTGGTCCTATCCAATGGTCGCACTCCTATCCTCATGTTCAAAAATTAGTTGAAGATTGAAGTTCTCAGTCAAGGTATTCTAGAAATCCACCTAAAGTTGTCACCTCTACTTCAAAAGCTCTAATTTGAACTCTCAGCTTAGAAGAAATGTAACCCTGACTCAACAAGAGAGAAACTCGAAGATCCCACAAGAAGTGAGAAAGCAGCTCAGCAATCTCATGTTAACATGGAAGAAATCTTGAATAGAAACTTCATACTATAACAGCACTTACATATTTTTTCAGTTCCTGGGTTTTTCTTTGAAGTTCAGACCTAAGCCAGTTATTCTCTTCCTCCTGCCAAAATCAAGATGTTGCAGCCTCAGTATACATCGTAAAAGAACATGAACGAAAAGATAACACTTTTTTATTAAACATCTTTGTTTTGCCATTCTGTTTTATTGAACATTAGTTAGCCATTTTACTATAACTGCAAGCAAAAATCATTTTTCTAGTAAACATTATAATTTCAAAGATGAAAAACAGATATGACTTGACAAATGATGAGCCTGAGAGGGTTAAGACTTATGTGAGAAAGAAGAAAAATAATACACACGAAGTTGGAGCAGTTAGAAGGGAACCCTAGCCCAATTCAAGTGCAATACAGGTGTACGAAAGAAAGAAGAAGAAGGATGCCGAGCTGGAGAATACCGACAAGAAAGAATGCACAGCAGCATAATGCTTAATAGTGGCTAAGTGTGGGCTGTGTCAGAGGGTATATATAGTGCTTTTGTCTAGTGGTGGGGTAAGGAAAAATTAGGAAAGTTTTTGGAGAGTCTGACTTCTCCAAAAGCCAGGTGCCTATGGTTATGTTTATGCTTTGCTATTGTGTGTTGTGTTTGCCTCTGTAATTCTCCTCTTCTTTGGTATCCATTTGAAAGGACTGGTTCTGTTTATACTTATTGATAATAATACAGAAGAGGTTTCTATCGAATATTATGATTGACAAAGAGGAAAACCATGCTAGTGATTCTTGGGCTGTATGCCAACAATTTAAGCACATTAATAAAAACAGAGACAACAATGGAAAACCCATCTGAGTAACACAACAGTCAAACCAAATTAAGGGGAAGGCAAAAAAAGATTACATAACTTTTCTATAACCAATCCACTAAGTCATGTTCTCAAAAACAGATGATGTGAGAAAACCAGACAATATGTAACACAGAATGACAGTCTACTTCTACTCTTAAAGCTTGCAAATGTATAGACAAAATTTCCAACTGAAAATTAAATTATTCATTTTCTCTTTTCACATGCTAAATTTTCACTTTCAAAAGACTTCGGCAGGCATGTCAGCCTAAGCAATTAGAATTATAACACATAACATGATTTAATAAGCGAACAAATGAATAATGTTGACTTTTCTTCATCCACGGCATCAACAGATGACAACACATTAAGCAAAAAACTCCGATAATTCAAATAATAACCAAACAAAAAAAAAAAAATGAACCAATGCACTAACGTTGAAATGAATGTACCTGTTGCTGAATGGTGGTTTCTGCCGTTTCAACAGCCTTTAGAACCTGATACAAGCTATCGTTGTTATTAAACGAGGGGCCGGATCTATCATACTGGTTAATGCCGAACCCTGAGAATTTCTCGGCCAATTTTTCATCATAAGCATTCTTCATGCCCTTCTTCTACGATTCCCCCAATCCCAAGACTAGCTGCAAATCAACCCAATCTATTACAAGTCATGTGTCTACAGCTAAAACTTCCATCTAACAACACCCATTTATTTCTCACTCGCTATTGAAGCTACTGATCCCACTAGAAACTGCACCCTTTCACCTCCAATTATCACTGCCATGCGTGATCGTCACTCGCCATTGTATCAGTCAAATTCAAACTGGTGCATAAACAATTAATCGGAGGAGATTGGGAAATGAGAGCTGCAAATTCATACAATATCATGAAAAAAAAAATGGAATCGATAGAAATTTGAAAGTTGAAACCCTAATCAGAATTTCACAATCAAAAGGCTTGACGTTAATTTAACAAGGGACTGAGTATTAACTATCAAGGTCATGCTTGCCCTCCATTTCCATACAAGGAATGCACTTTTCTTCCTCCGTTTCTATATGTGTCTGTCTGTTATTCTACATTTTCTTCGGTCAATGCATAATAAACAATTCAGCAACTTTTAATCGAACTCTTTTGTAATTAAGCAAAATTTCAGTAACAAAAGATGTCCAATATTCACATTGATCCCAAAAGTATCGGATAGATACCAAATTGGTCCTAAATATTTCATTTATTTCAAATTGATTTTTTTTCATATGCAACTTGCTTCAAATATGTTCTCCTCATACAATGTGTCACTTTTTTCCATTCAATGTTTTTATGTCACTTAATTTGTTATTTTTTCTGTCTTATTAGACTCTACTTTTATCATCTATTCTATTCCGATTCTGATTTGGGGTAAACATGGGTCCAATTGGCACAATCCCAACTTGACTACTTAATTTGTTATTTTGTCATCATTATTAGATACTAACCATAATCTCATGCTTTCTCACTTCTCAAGTCTTTATTTCTCATCTTTTGAAGTATATAAAGTAGAAGTCCATCTAAAATTTTATACACATGCAGATACGACTCAAAGTGAAAGTGAGAAGTCCATCTTTCCTTCTTGTTTCAAACCTTTCAAGTTCATTAGAGACGTCAAAGGAAGAATTAATTCTGGAACCCATAGTGGAGATTCTGACACCATTTTCCTTCAGTCTTCTAAAATTTTGTTTTGTGAGTAGCTAGATTTCTAAATTATCTATGGTTGTGAACTTCTCAATGAAGATGTTATAATTTCTTCATTATGAGGTTATTGGAACCCTTGTGTTACTTTTTTTTTTAATCATAAAAGAAAATTTCATTAAACATGTTGTCATGTTCCAGAGCTATTACATCAAATACAAAGAGGCAAAACCTCTAATTAACCAAATCCCATAATTTGATAGAGTGAGTGCTTTCTATGGGCAGCCTCATTACAAGTTCTTCTACATCAAACTAAAACACAAAAAACAAACTGATTTTTCAAATGGCCTACATTTTCTATGACTGTTCCAAACAAAGACAAATCAATAGTAGAAATAGGATTATAATTTGAGACATTTAGTTAATTAGATTTCACTACTATCTTGTACACCATAACTCTAAAGCAAACTTCATATCAAATTTCACAACTAGTGCCTCTATCAAATGGGGAGCTAAAAAAGGGCATGAAACAATTGAATGGAAGATTATCTCATCATCCAAATTGCACATAGGACAAGCTTGAGAGGTGTCAATTTCTCTATAATTAAGAACAATCATACTTGAAAGAATCTTTCTATAAGCCCTCCAAAGAAAACTCTTCAATTTATGGATTAAGTTGAACTTTCATATCTTTCTCCACACACCACCAAAGTTATCTAGACAAAAATAAATCCATTTTATTAGAAATAAATGTGGAATAAGAATCTATTTTATTAGAACTTTATAAATTTCTTTTGAGGGCTAGACTATGATGCAAAAGTTGTTTTAGAGCATTGGATACATTGGGCCATGAGCCAATAAGATCATGACACGTAGAAGAGTTTATTGTATGTAACTAGTGATGTGACTCCATACACAGTTTTAATTGATTAAAAAAATTATTTTTTCTATTATTTTTCAGCATTAAATTACCTAATACTTCCACGTGTTATAATCTTAATGGCTTAAGACTCATAACATTTCATGCCTCTAAAACAAATTTTGCATCATAAACTAACCCCTTTTGAAGTTAAATGTTATTTAGAGGATATTTACAACAGACAATTTTCTTTAGCTTGTAGACACTTTGAAGTTTGAAAGGTGAGATAATTCACTTAAAAATTTAAACTGCTCCTCAAACTAATAATCAATTCCTCATATTTAGTTAAGAATAAATAAATTAATATCATTTGAATATATCTTAAGTTAAATTTTATAAACTTTAGATTAACTTTTAAAAAGCTCCAAAATCATGTTTATAAATAGTATACAGATATAGAAGATTTAATTCATTATTAAAACCAACTAATGGGCCAGCAAAGTTCAATAGAAATGTCTCGACGCCCTCCACTGTGCTGAATAAAAAGGATGCTGACTTGGACCTTGGGCCCAACCCACTTGAAGCGGCTTCACGGGACCCAGGTTCTTATTCTTTGGGCGTTGCTATGAGGAGGCCCAATGCGCATAATGGGCCCCCTCCAAAACCACCTGACCATGCAAATACTGGCAACCATATGGAATCACGAATTGCACATGGGAAGGAAGCAGCCAGTGACCAAAATAATGAAAACTATGCAAATTATGATGTGGTAATGGGGGATGCACATGTGCATTCTCAAAATGCTTAATTCCTGTTTGTTTCCTACTTTTTTTTTTCTTGTTCTTAATGAAGTGCTTCATTTGGAATTGTCGGGGGGCTGGTAACCCCTCTTTTCTCAGACACATGATGAACTATAATGCTATTTACAAACCTTCTTGCATTGCTCTTCTTGAAACCAAATGTGCAAGTAATAAAGCTAATAATGTTTTTAAAAAATTGGGTATGGATAAATTCATATGTCAAGAGGGCAGTGGTAGGGGAGGGGGAATCTGGTTTGCTTGGAACCCTAACCTTATCAATGTCATTAATTACAATACTCATCCTCAATTTATAAATTTGTACATTGACACTAACTTGACTAACACTTCTACTTGGTGTCTTACTATTTTGTATGCAAGTCCTCATCAGGATATCAGAGATGGTCTTTGGAGTGATTTGTCACTTGCTGCTCCGGATCCAGAAATTCCTTGGGCAATTGCCGGTGATTTCAACGAAATCTGTGATGCTTCTGAAAAGATTGGTGGGGCTCCCTATGATCCTAATAGGGGCCGAATCTTCAAGGATTGGATCTTCAATAACAGTCTATTGGATATCAATGCTGATGGACCTAAATTTACATGGTATGGACCAAAGTTAAATCAATATGATAGGATTATGGAACGGCTTGATAGAGTCCTTTGCAATGAGGTTTGGAGAACTACCTTCCACGAGGCCACGGTTTGTGTTTTGTCTAGGATTTATTCTGACCACCATCCCCTTCTTTTGCACCTTGAAAAAGATAATAATAATGTTAGCAATAGGCCTTTTAGATTTGAAGCCGCTTGGTTCACCCATGAGCTTTTTGAGGACTTTGTAGAAAAAAATTGGAATAATCATGAGGATTGGAATACTAATATGTCAGAATTTACACTCAAAATTAAAAATTGGAATCATGAGGTTTTTGGCCATATTGGAAAAAGAAAGAGGAATATTCTCAATAGACTTAGGGGCATTCAACGAGCCCCTAGCTATCCAAAAAACATCTTCTTACATAATCTTGAAAGTACCCTTCAGAAGGAATTATCTGTAATTCTTTCTCAAGAGGAAATTTTATGGCAACAAAAATCTAGATGCCAATGGTTGACACATGGGGATAGAAACACTAGATACTTTCATACTAAAACTATCATTAGAAGAAGAAAGAATAGAATCAATATGCTTAAAGACAATAACAATGTTTGGATTGATGATGTTGAATGCATTAAAAATATTGCCGTTAACCATTTTATTAATCTCTTTCATGAGGATATGTCCACTAGGCCTGTTGTTCCGACTACAATGAGCTTTCATCAGATACCCGAGACTTCGTTGATCCAGATGGAAGCCACTCCCTCCCTTCATGAACTCAAGACTGCTTTGTTCTCTATGGGTGGCACAAAAGCCCCCGGTGATGATGGTTTTCCTGCAATTTTCTTTCAAAAAAGTTGGAATCAGGTCTGTCATAGTATGCATAACATTGTCTGTAAAGCTTTTGATGGTAAGATTAATTTGGATGAAATCAATAAAACATTACTTGTGCTTATCCCCAAAAATGATCATCCTGAATATATAACCCAGTTTCGGCCTATTGCCCTTTGTAATGTCATTTATAAATGTGTTTCAAAGATTATTGTAAACAGACTAAAAAGTTTCCTTCCTACTTGGGTTTCCCCGTTTCAGGCTAGTTTTGTTCCGGGTCGTAATATACAAGACAACATCATCATAGCACAGGAAATGCTTCACAGCATGAGAAAATTAAAAGGAAAAAAGAATTACATGGCAATCAAAATCGATCTTGAAAAGGCCTATGATAGGCTTAGTTGGGACACAATAAACAATGTTTTGACCGAGTTAGGCATCCCTAATAAATTGAGAGCTCTTATCATGAATTGCATCACTTCTACCTCCTTTAACATTGTTTTTAATGGGAGTAAAACTAACTCTTTTAAACCTTCAAGGGGTATTAGACAAGGAGATCCTCTTTCCCCCTACATTTTTGTTCTTTGCCTTGAAAAACTAACCCACCTCATTAATGATAGAATGGAAAGTAGGGACTGGAACACTCTTAGGGCAGGTCGAAATGGACCTTTTGTTTCTCACCTATTATTTGCTGATGATATTCTTTTGTTTGGAGAAGCCTCCCAAGATCAAATTCTGTGTATCATGGATTGTTTAAACACTTTTTGTGAGGCTTCGGGCCAAAAAGTGAATTCTGATAAAACTAAGATCTTTTTTTCTAGTAAAACTCCTACCCACATTAGAAAGGATATTACTGACATATGTGGTTTCTCCGAAACTGATAATCTTGGAACTTATTTAGGAATGCCTTTACTTCATGGTAGACAGGTTAAGAGAGACTTTGCCAAAGTTCTAGATAGAGTCAAATCTAGGCTCTCGGGATGGAAGGCTAACTGCCTTTCCATGGCAGGAAGAATTACTCTTGCTAAGTCTGTCATTTCTTCTATTCCTTACTATTCTATGCAATCTACTCGTCTTCCCAAAGGAATTTGTGAGGCGATTGAGAAAATGCAAAGGGATTTCATTTGGGGTCATCCTGAAGGGGGTAGACGCTTACACACTTTGAGTTGGGATGTTCTTTGTAGGGAAAAAGCAAGTGGGGGTCTGGGGATTAAAAGATTGAAGGATATGAATGACGCTTTCCTTATGAAAGTTGGTTGGAAAACAATAGATAACCCGAACAATTTCTGTAGTCAGGTTCTAATTGGGAAATATGGAAGAGGGAAAGACCTTAGGCGTGACATTAGTGTTAAAGACAATGACTCTATTCTTTGGAAAGAACTTGCTAAACTTTGGAAGGATTTGGGCAATGGTGCTAAATGGTGTGTGGGGGATGGGAGAGATACTTTGTTTTGGCTTGATAATTGGGGAATACTAGAGCAGCCCCTAATAAACTATATCAACATTTCTCTGCCTATGAACAGGATCAATGACCATGTTAGGGATCTAAGTAATAACAATGGTTCATGGAATCTTGAATACTTAAAAACTTTACTCCCAAATGACATTCTCATTAGACTCTGTTCTGAAGTCCCTCCCTCTTGTTCCCGTACCCAGGATAAACTTGTTTGGGGCCCTCAAAGCAATGGTCTCTATACTGTTAAAAGTGCTTATCTAAGTAAATCAAAATGTTATCCAAAAGATCCTATGTTTAATAAAATTTGGAAATTACAGGTTCCTGAAAGAGTCAAAGTCCTTATTTGGTTACTTGTTCACAACAGGATTCCCACTAGAGAGTTGTGTAATACCTGGTTTGGTGGGTACGCTTGGTGTGAGCACTGCCCCCACTTGGTTGAATCTGCAATTCACATTTTCAGAGACTGTAAATTTGCTACTGAAGTCTGGAGTTCTTTTTTGGATCAACAGGAGCTGCATAAATTTTATAATATGAATACTGAAACCTGGATCACCTCTAATTTAAATAATAAATTTCACTCTAACTGTATTTTTACCTGGAACAGGATTTGGGCTGTGGCAATTTGGCAGCTCTGGTACTGGAGAAATGCCTCTGTGCATAACACGGATTTCAGACGTCCTTTTAGACCTGCTGAAATCATCAATCATATGTTATTAAATTTTGATCAGGGTTTACAAAATCTGGTTACTCATACTAAAAATCAGACACATGAGAATCGAATTATTTCCTGGAACCCTCCTGATACAGGATGGGTTAAAGGCAATAGTGATGGATCCCTAAAAACTAATTCTCACCTTGCAGGTTGTGGCGGCCTGCTTCGGGATGAGCATGGGAGATGGATTCGTGGCTTCTGCAGATTCCTGGGAAACGTTTCGATCATCAAAGCTGAAGCCTGGGCTATTCTGGAGCTAATTCGAATGGCCTCCAATATCAGAATAAAGAAGCTTTGCATTGAGAGTGATTCCACCATAGTTGTCGAAGCCTTTGCAACGCCTTCAGTCTGCCCAGTGGAGATCAAGGGCATTGTGCGTGAAGCTGCTCTGTTACTGACTAAGTTCGAAGACTGGTCCATTAGGCATATTTGGCGTGAAGCGAATGGTTGCGCTGATTTTCTGGCCAACAAAGGTGTTCTTCGTCGCGACTCTGCTCTTGAAATCTGGGTTGCGCCGTCGCCGGACCTGAGCCTCCTTCTGCTGCGCGATAATTTAGGTCTTGGTCTTCTAAGGGATGAGGGTTGATGCGGATGTCTGATGCGTCTGTGTCTTGCTGCCTCTTTTTTTGTTGTTTGTTTGGTTTTTTTTGGGTTTTCGTTTTGTTTTTTTGTTGTTTGCTGTTTGGCCTTTTAGGCCCATCCTTACCAAANTTTTTTAATCAATTTTATATTACTCTTCACATGTAAAATTTTGTTTTGATAATTAAAATAAAAATAAAATATAAAATATTTCAAACAGAATTAACAAAAGAAAATATTAAAATTGATATTTTAAAATTGACGTGAAATCTGAAGAAGAAAATGATGGTTTTCCCTTTCAAACAAATTACCACTCTGTTGAAGCTTTTTCGAGGGTTTTTGGCGGAAGCGCATAGTGAACCTGCTTCCTGCTTCATTACACTAAACCATTTCTTGAAAACCGATCACTCCTTTCTTCCCTAGGGTTTCTACTACCATCACAACCACAAGCATTCGTCGTCGTCGATCCATCGTCTCCACATTCTCTTGCTTAGACCAGGTATGCCGCATTTTTCTTTTTGCCGATCCGTGAAGGTTTCCGACGCAGGTTGGGTTACTTTCTTTGTTTTCGTGTTTTTCCTGAGTATTTTGAGTTCTAATCTAACAGTCTGCTTAGTTTGAATTCTGAGCGGTAAACCTCTGCTGCAGGATTCAAATACAGAAAGTCCAGGATCGCCTTGTAAAATTTAGAAATCATGCACGCGCCAGTTTTAGTACTCAGTGAGTTATTTCTTTCTTTCTAGTCTTTTCATGGATGTTAGTAGCAAGCAATTAAACGCCAACAGCCTTTGAAGTTTGTTCACTGATTTTTTTAAGGCTTGGTCTTTTTGGAAGCAAAGCCATCAACTTGTGTGTGGCTGTTGATATTTTCTACAAAATTCATTCTTCGTTTATCTTTTTTCAATGAAGTCAGTGCATAAACCACTTTGGTATTTTTATTCTTTTATTCTCCTTTGATACACAAAAATTTAATGTAATTTCTGATGTACAATTTAAATGAGTCTTTTGCATTTTTCTCAAATCAAATGTCTACTGAAAATGGCAGAGGACTCTTTGAAGCGTGAGTCTGGAACCAAGGTGCACCATGCTAATATTCAGGCCTCAAAGGTAAGATTATCAACTATTACCCTTCTGGTTTAGGTTTTCACGTATTTCCCTGCTTAATATTGATGTGAATGGAGGGAACTATTCAATTTAGAAAGACTGCCCATTTTAGATAGTACTAAATTGAATGTGACCCATCATGTTATTGTGCAAGATCAGTGCATTAAGATTAATTAAATTAGTTACTCTGAACTATCATCGAGGTATCTGGTGTTCCTTTTCCAGTATTGGGTGGCTCATACAGTAAATTCTAGTTCTGTAAGTTAAAATGCTTATTGTGGCAACAGACAAAGCATAAGGTGCTTTAATGGCTGCTGCTTTTGGCTTTATTTGTGGAAAAGATCTTTATATTGTCGCTGCTACAAAGTCTCCTTCTGGGATTGATAATTCATACTAGGTCTCTTTTATCTTCTGGTGAAATGATTTACAATTTACGATATTATGTTTATCTTCTAACATCTAAAGCAACTTTTCTTACTTAATGAGAAAGGCCTTTGGGATTTTTTCGCCCCTCCTCTATTCTTGGTAGGAAACTCTGATCTATTATTTGCTAGTGATGAGGAACTAGTTCCATATACTTTGAGAAAATCTAATTTAATAGCTGCTAAACCTTCAAGATAGGCAGGAGCCTTCCTGCTAGCATGACTTGGTTTTCTCCATGTACGGCAAATAGCTGTTTAGATGCATAAATCTGCTGAAATGCTATTTTTCTCATTAATGAATAGTTCTTAAACTGCGCTGCCATACTGCCATGTGCCATTTGAGCCTGTGAAGTAGTCTTGTTTGATCCTTTCTAATCAAATCATGCAACCAATATAACCATCTCATTTTAATATTTCAATTGACAAAATAGAAAGCAACACCAGAGTTGTCAAAATGGGCTAGTCCGACCAGACCCTCTTTAGGCCTAATTCAATTAGGGTCGGGGAGGCCTAATTCAATTAGGGTCGGGGTTAAAAAAGCCTGATTTAAAAATGGGCCTAAAAATTAATGTCCTAGCCTGGCCCTATAGGCCTTCAATTTTTTTTTATAATGTAAATAGAACTAAAAGTTAAATTATATATTTTTTATTGTGGGCCTAAATTACTAAAAAATTACAAGATAATGTCACAAGTAATTATTTAATACACTTAAAATTACATAACAAAATAACTAACATGAGGATAAAAATAAATAAAAAAATTATATTTCATTGTATTATTCGTTGTTCAATCATCCATCACTATATAATGTTTGTCATCTTCCATTGAGAGATTATTTTTGACTCAATATTTATCTTTGTTTGCATTCAAAAGGTATGTAAAATTTTAAAAAATCTTGAATTAAAATAGTTTTGAAAGGCTTTCTAAGAAAAATAAATAATTAGGCTTGACCCTCTAATAAAGCCCAATCCTAGCCCTATTTGGTTAGGTAATTTTTCTAGCTCAACCCTAAATTATTTAATAGGATTGATAAATCAGCCCATAGGGCCTCACCCATTTTAACAACTCTAAGCAACACTACTAAGCCATTTTAGGACGAAGTTTCTGTGTCCAACTTGTTTATATTTAGGAAAACTGATTAATTAGTAATCATCAAGTTGTGAATTTTGACAGGGTTTTTTTTCCAGTTTGTCCAATGTGCTACAGGCATAAGACACATGGCTGACACATGTCCCTGCGTGTCAATATTTTTTAATCAGTGTTATCGCCACGGACATGCTTAGACACAGCTGGACATGGACTGGAATCGGGTTAGACCCATGGACCCAGCTTAGACCCATAGAAGACATGAGTTTTGTTTTTTTGTTTTGAAGTACATGAATAACGAATTTTTCGGAAAAGGAGTTTAGGGCTAGATAATGCATAGGAAGAATGCTTCATATATGATTTTGGAAGCTTTCATCAATATTTATAAATCTTTAATTATCTCTTCTTTTTAAGTCTACAATCGGAATTACAATATGTATATATATATATGTTGTGTCATGTCATGTAATTTCAAGAATTTAAATTGTCCGTGTCCGTGTTTGTGTTCGTGTTTTGTCCCTTGTCTGTGTCAATGTTTGTGCTTCGTAGGTCTATCATTATGAAGCACAGACACTTCATTTTGAAGGAGTGTCACCATGTCAGACACGTGTCCTATCTGACACCCGCACGACACGTCGACACCCATACAACTCCTTAAGTTTCAGAATATAAAATCATTTTTTTGTAACTTTGACATGGCAAAAGATAGAAAAAAAAATGACATATTTGACATATGTCATGAATAGATATTGTAATTTTTGAAGTTTTCATCAAGATTTATAGATACCTTTAATTGTCTCTTCATTTCTTGTCTTCTATTAAAATTAAATATTAAATAAATATGAATATTTGATGTGTCATGTCATGTAATTTTAAGAATTTGGTGTGTTGGTGTGTTCGTTTCCTGTGTCCATATCATATCTTTGCTTCACAACTGAAGTAGTTTTTGGTTTTGGAAAATATTTTTAAACAATATCTCTTATTATTTTATAACGAACACTAATCATAAAAATTTCTAGGTTTTTTTATTCTTGCTTTATGTAGGTTCAGAAGTTGGAATTTGGAAAATGTTCCTCTATAAAGCGAGGAGCAGGACATACCTATTTCAATATTTATTTGTTAATACTTTTATTGTTTTTAAATTTTTTTATTATTATTTTGGGAGGGCCATGCCAGTCTGTGTTGTGAGGTCAGTAAACAATATTTTCGATGAATGATCTGTATGTGCTGTCTGTCATATTTTCAACCATCGAATAGCTATTGGGTAATGTGATTGCAGCTATATAGTTTATCATTTGATGTTGTTAATATGGTCAATGCTTGCCAGGCTGTGGCTGACATAATTCGTACAACATTGGGACCCAGGTCCATGTTAAAAATGCTTCTTGATGCCGGAGGAGGTCAGTGTTATTTTCTTTTCTACCATGTTCAACTTGCCTAGAACTCATGTATAGATTGGAGAGGGTAAAATATCTGCTGATTTGTGCCTTAACTGTGTAATGGTGCATAGAGTTGCTTATGGCAAGCTGGATCAATCATTGTCACTCTAAATCAATACGTTTTTTTTATAAGTGTGCTTTTAACTAGGTGCAGGAGCATAGTATTCTATGTTTCTTTATTGTAGAAGTTGTGGTGGAAATTTCTTTTTAATTGATGTATATCATCATTTACTCTATGGCTTTTGAGTATAACAATTTCTCTCTTGGGATTGGGTCCTTCCTTTTCTTTTCCCCTGGCATTGACAGGAATTGTGGTGACAAATGATGGAAATGCTATTTTACGTGAGTTAGATATTGCTCACCCCGCTGCAAAGGTATGATTTTCTCTCTTGCTTTATTATATTGATATTTGTTTCCCTTATGTATATTGGACTCCTGACTATCTCTTGTGGAAATGCCCCTGCCTGTTGGTTGCCTTGGCTTTTTAGGTTTGGTTTCTCTTTATTTTGAAACTTTCTAATGCTTTACTTCTATTGGAATGGTTACAGTCAATGATTGAATTAAGCCGCACCCAAGATGAAGAAGTCGGAGATGGAACAACTTCTGTCATCATTCTTGGTACTTTTTGGGCATATATTATTTTTTCATTGAATTACAATCTAGAGCTAAACTTGATGAGGAATTACTATGAGAGTATATTTTTTTATGTTAAATGTGAGTATGAAATGAAAAATGAATAGGTGATTTTTTAACAATAAAGCTTTCACTGTATTACTTTGTTAAAGAAAGTTGTGAACTTGTGGGTGATGATGAAGAACTCTGGTTTTGTCCATTTGTCTACCTAATGGGTGAAAGGACTTTATTTGATTTATTAGCCAATGTACTGCCTTTTTTGGTTTTAATCTTTTCTATATATTATTTTGTAGCTGGTGAGATGCTTCATGTCGCTGAAGCATTCATTGAAAAAAATTATCACCCTACAGTTATTTGCCGAGGTAATTTAATAGCATTCGTGAGTGATTTTTCCTAAATGTCTGTGCCTGTCGGATTGTATATGATAGTCACTATATAATTATGTAATTATGATTCGCAGCTTATAACAAAGCTTTAGAGGATGCTGTTGCTGTGCTTGACAAAATTGCAATGCCTATTGATGCCAAGGATCGTAAGTTGCAGTACTATCTAATCATTTTTTAAGATCCTTTCTTCCTTGTTGTGATGTGATGAACTATAGCTTACAACTAGAGGAGCCTTTTCAGGATTTTGAAAGTTGTGTTTAAGTAGTTTCAGAGTTGGGGAATTGACTTATTTGAGGACCCTGGCATACAGCAGTTGGTTTAACTGAAGTCCTAATATTTTGTACTAATTTGGTGATAAATTGAGAAGGCTCTGGATGTTCGTAGATTTGGTGTAGTGACTTATTGCAGTTCTTAGATAATAAATGCATAATAGAATAATTTAGTTGATGTGTCTGATTGGAGGCAAGCTGAGAGTAATAAGTGTTGTCCATGTTATTATTTGTTCAAAACACTTAAATTACATGAATATTATACATTAAAGTCCTTAAATCTTATTTTCAAATCCCTTGCGACTTACTTCCCATGATCCCCACTTTTTTTAACCCAGCCTTTGCACAAGTAGAGAAATACATACCAGAAGGCAGAAGCTATAGAATATTGTAGGATAGAGAACAACTTTAGTTCGCTCACCTTAGCATTCAACTATGCAAAAGTATCATATTTAGGAATGGAGGGGGGAACCAACGAATTAGACAATACTGGCACCAGAGGAGAATTACTAGAATGAGCATCTCTACTTCACGTCTCATGGTACTTTTTGTTTCTCCTCTTGGCTGCTGCCCCCTCTTCCTTTAATTCGGTGAAAGGTGTATGGGTGGGACTTCGGGAGAAAGGATTGTTGATTGATGTTGTTATAACATGGACAATCCTCAACATTATGTCATAACATTTACTTGTTTTTTTATATGGGACATATCTATCTTGTAAAGAAGATTTTTAGCTGCTTCCTCAAAAATCTTGTTTTTAGGTTCTATGCTTCATGCTATTGATGAATTATACTGCAGGGGGTACAATGATGGGTCTAGTGAAAAGCTGCATAGGTACCAAATTCACAAGTCAATTTGGGGATTTAATCGCTGTGAGTGTCTTTGGTATCTTCATAAGAACCTCATCCCATCTTTGTGCTTGATTCTTATTCTTGTATATAGTTATTTAAAGCTGGCAATGAGAAAGGCATCATCCTTGTATGTTGCATCCTTACTTTCTTGTAGCAATTCTAAATTTCCTTGTCACATTGTTTCTTTTTTTGGGTCTATACATTTCTCTCCAACTATTATATGAAGTTTCTCTACAAAGTCTTGGGATGATATGTTATAAATTGCTTGTTTATTGTCTATACTATTTGTTTTGGCATCTTAGAGGACAATAATGTTTGGACTGTTTTATTAAAATAGGAGGGTGTCTGGAGTTTGTTAAACACCTTTAATATTTCTCAGTTCTCATATACATGCACGTCTACCTAATATTGTTATGTAGAAGTGACTGTCATACTCAGCTTCTCTCATACATCCTCTGTTGTTATTTTCTGTTTGAGTAATTAGGATTAAAACCCAGTACCAGATGTTACCATGAGTGCAAATGTTTACACTGGTGCTTATTCTATAGCAACTTTTTGTATCTGTTGAATCTTACATCATATTTTGTTTTGGTTAACTTCCAGGATTTAGCTATTGATGCAACCACAACAGTAGGTGTTGATCTTGGCCAAGGTTTGAGAGATGTGGATATTAAGAATTATATTAAGGTTGAAAAGGTTCCTGGTGGGCTGCTCGAGGATTCAAGTGTTCTGAAAGGAGTTATGATAAACAAAGATGTTGTTGCACCTGGCAAAATGCGGAGAAAGATTGTTAACCCACGTATCATTCTTCTTGATTGCCCCCTTGAGTATAAGAAGGGTGAAAATCAAACAAATGCTGAGCTGCTTAAGGAAGAAGACTGGAGTCTCTTGTTGAAGATGGAAGAAGAATACATTGAGGAGCTTTGCATGCAGATATTGAAGTTTAAGCCAGACTTGGTAATTACAGAGAAGGGGCTTAGTGATTTGGCATGTCATTATCTGAGCAAGCATGGAGTTACTGCAATTAGGAGGCTGAGAAAAACTGATAATAATAGAATCGCAAAGGCGTGTGGTGCTGTTATTGTTAATAGACCGGATGAATTGCAGGAGTCTGATGTTGGAACTGGTGCAGGGTTATTTGAAGTTAAGAAAATTGGAGATGAGTTCTTTGCATTTATTGTTGATTGCAAAGAACCAAAAGCTTGTACCATTCTACTAAGGGGTGCCAGTAAGGATCTCTTAAATGAAGTTGAAAGAAACCTTCAGGTAAGCTGATCATTTGGCCAAGAATGTGGGAGGCTTTCTTTCTTTTTCTTTTTTTTTGTTGACTCAACAACATGGGAGTATGATCATACTGCATTCTGAACTTTCCTTTTATTACAGGATGCCATGTCTGTTGCAAGGAACATAATTAAGAATCCTAAACTTGTTCCAGGAGGTGGTGCGACTGAGTTGACTGTATCAGCAGCTTTGAAGCAGAAGAGTTCATCTATTGAAGGCATAGAGAAGGTGAGTGCACAGTTCATTGGACCATTATTCACTCTGTAAGATGGACTTTATTTCCATCAACCATGTGGTATAGAGCAGTAGCTTTTCAAGAATATATATTCAACTTCATATTGTTATGATTTCTGTTATATAACAGTGGCCATATGAAGCTGCTGCCATTGCTTTTGAGGCTATTCCCCGTACTTTAGCACAAAATTGTGGAGTAAATGTCATTCGTACTATGACTGCACTGCAAGGAAAAGTAAGAGTCTTTGTGCTTATATTCTTTGACTGTATGGAGAACTTTATCTGATTATTAATGTTCTGTTCTCGGAATTTCTTAGCATGCAAATGGAGAAAATGCATGGATTGGCATAGATGGAAATACTGGTGCCATTACAGACATGAAAGAGCAAAAGGTATTGTATTTAGTGGAGTATCTTAATGTTTCTCAAAGTCATTGGTTACAATTTCTTCAACAAGTTTCGGTTATTCCCAACAGTAAGGACATCCATGATATGTTTAAAGTAATGGATTATTTGTTTAAAGTAATCTTAACGTTTGAAAGTCTTGAAAGTATACACATCCAGTAATAAACTCTAACGTTACTTGTTCCCATATGTGTAAGATCTGGGATGCCTACAATGTGAAGGCGCAAACATTTAAGACTGCCATTGAAGCTGCTTGCATGCTTCTAAGGATTGACGATATAGTGAGTGGGATCAAGAAGAAGCAGGCCCCTGGAGCAGGTCCTTCAAAGCCTAAGGTTGAGACCGAGGCTGATGCTGACAATGAGCAAATTCTTCCAGACTAAGGACTTAGTTCAGTGGACATTTCTTTTCTCTATATAGAGTTGAAGATGGCAATGGTCTTGGTGAGGTTTGAATCCAATCACCATTCTTAAAATTTTGAGTCCTCCATTCTGTTATTTTGTACCTTGTACTGTTAGAGTAATTATTAGCTGTTTATTGATGACACCTATGGGATTTCGTTGAACTTCTCTGTCCATTTGTTTTAAAATTTTGTGCAAATGCCTGAGTAAAAGTTGCTTCTTTTCACCACTAGCAAGGTTGCCATTTAGCTCTTGGCTATGTATGAAATCTGTTTCTACCGCTTAATAAATCCAAAGATTTATTGTGAGGACTTTTCAATAATTTGCTACAAAATAATGAAAAGTTATGTCACATGGGAGCGGGACATGGACTCTCACGATTAAATTAGGGTGCGTTTGGATGAGTTGATAAGTTAAAGGAGGATAAAGGAAGTGGGAGGTAATAAAGGAGAAGTAAAAGATGTGTTATAAATGAGGTTTTTAGTAAATGATGTTTGGAAAAATGAGAGATAAAGGAGGAATTATGATGTGAAATTATTTTAAATGAGTAAACTCCCAAATTGGTCCCTGGATTATTGGGTTGTTGACAGATTGGTCCCTGATTTATGGAAATTGACAAATAGGTCCCTGAATTTTACTAACGTTAGTCAAATTGGTCCTTCTATTAAGTTGCCGTTAGCCAAGAAGATGATGTGTCCGTTAACTGCTGTCTGCGGTTGGAAAATTGAAAAAAAAAAAAAACGCCACATGTACTTCATTTGCCACATAAGCATTACTAATTAAAAAGAAAAACAATTCCTTAAAAAATCAAATTGGTCCCTGAGTCATAATTTTTTCAGAAAAAAAAAAAAAATTTAATTTTTACTCACCCATTCTTATTCCATTATTTTCAATTCCCCCTTTTTTTCATCATCTTCATTCATTTTAGTCCTAAATCCTCAAAATAAAATTGTAAAGTGTCCCAAAATTCTTCCAAACATTCCAATATAGTCCTTAAAAGTATTAAAAATCTTAAAACTTAAACTCTAAACTCTAAACCCTAAAACCCTAAACCATAACATCCTAACCCCTAAAATATTAAAAACCCTAAACCCCACACCTTAAAAATATTAAAAACCCTAAACCCTAAACTTTTTTTTTAATCTTTACATAAATCCCTAATTTCTTTTTTAATCCCTAAACTCCCTAATTTCTTTTTCATCTTCATCATTCATCATCTTCTCAAATCTCAAATCCAGATTGAAAAAAGCACACAAATCTCACACTTTCACATCATCTTCATCCACTTCTCAAATCCCAAATCCAAATCCCAAATCCCACTTCTTCTCATCATCGTCGTCATCATCATCCAAATTTTTTCATCATCTTCGTCGGTTCATCATCATCATCATTCATCATCCTCATTCATCATCTACGTCAGTTCATCTTCCTCATTCATCCCTAAATCTGATGTTTTGGCACGATTTCATCTTCGTCAGTTCATCTTCCTCATTCATCGGCGATGGCTTGTGGCGATTTCAGATATGTAAAGTGGCGATGGCTTGTGGGTTTTGGCACGGTTTCAGATCTGTAAACATCATCGGTGATTTATGTGAAATGAATGAAGATGATGATGAAATGAAATGAAATGGGTTTCTAGGAGCGACGGATTTCAGACAAGGAGCGACGAATCTGGGTTTCTAGGATGAGGATGAAGATGATGATAAAATGAATGATGATGATGAAATGAAATGAACGAATCTGGGTTACGAATGAAATGAATGAATGAATGATGATGATGAAATGAATTGCATTCTAGAAGTTGAGTAGGTGATTTATGTGAAATGAATGTATGAAGATAATGAATAGATGATGGTGGAAGAATAAATGATGAATTGATGAAGATGAAGATGATGAAGATTAAATTTTTTTTTTGTTTAGGAATTAAAAAAAATTAGGGATTTATGTTAAATTGGGAAAATGAAGATTAAAAAAAATTTAAGTTTTAGGGGTTTAGGGTTTGAAATTTTAGGATTTTGGATTTAGGATTTAGAGTTTAGGTTTTAGGGTTTTTAATATTTTTAAAGACTAAATTGGAATGTTTGGAAGAGTTTTGGGACACTTTATAATTTTAGGATTTTAGGGTTTTAGGGTTTAGGATTTTAGAGTTTAGGGTTTAGGGTTCTAGGGTTTAGAGTTTGGGGTATAGGTTTTAGGGTTTTTAATACTTTTAAGGACTAAATTGGAATGTTTGGAAGAGTTTTGGGACACTTTACAATTTTATTTTGAGGATTTGGGACTAAAATGAATAAAGATGATGAAAAAGAGGGAATTGAAAATAATGGGATAAGAATGGGTGAGTAAAATTTTTTTTTTCTAAAAAAATTCTGACTCACGGACCAATTTGATTTTTGAAGGAATTGTTTTTTTTTAATTATTAATGCTTATATGGCAAATGAAGCACAGGTGGCATTTTTATTTTTTTTTTAGTTTTCTAACTGCTGACGTGGCACTTAACATGCCACGTCAGCAGTTAACGGACACGTCGTCGTCTTGGCTAACGGCAACTTAACGGAAGGACCAATTTGACTAACGTTAGTAAAATTCGGGGACCTATTTGTCAATTTCCATAAATCAGGGACTAATTTGGGAGTTTACTCTATTTTAAATGGTATGTAATGATTGTGGTGGTTTGAAATAATTGTATTGGTATTTTAAATTTGTATAGAGGTAAAAATAAAGGAGAATAAAGGAGTGTTATTTTGGTGTTAATAAAGTGGTATGATGTAATCATTGCCTCGAAATTTGTGCTAAAGGAGAAGTTGCTGGAGCATCTGAAATCTGATTCTGCTTTCGAGGCAAGTGATTTTTTAATACTTAATTGTAAATTTTTCAGGACTAGATTATATATTTTTCCTGTTTACTGTCTTTTAATTTTATTTTAAAATTTTGATACTACAAAAAATATTACCCATGTATATAATAAAGGAGGGATCAAAATGTATATTTTCTAGGGTATGAATTATGTATTTTTTTTAAATTTTGTTCTTCAGTAGTTGCAGAACCAAAAATATTAGCCATATATATACTGAATCATGGACCAATATGTATTTTTTTTTCTGTTCAAACAAAAAATATGTATATTTTTTTATATGAATTATACATTTTTTCTCATAGTGTATAGTACAAAAAATATTATCCATATATATATATATATACGGGAAGAGTGACCAAACTGTAAAGTTTTGGGATTCGAGAATTATAATTTTTTTCTTATATTGATTTTTTTTATTTTTTCACCACAAAAAAAATTACTCATATATGTGTTAGAGTAGGAACCAGACTGTAATTAAATTTTCACACCACAAAAAAAAAATATTACCCTGGAATAATTATAGGGTAAATTATACAAAAGGACCATGTGGTTTGACCCATTTTCAGATAGAGTCCATGTGGTTTAAAATGTGTCAGATAGGATCCTTGTGGTTTGCTCTGTTAACAAAAAAGGGCCCGAGGTATATTTTCGTCCAAAATTTGACAGAACTTTTGGCTAAAATACTATTTTAAGACCCAAACTATTAATTTTTATGTATTTGACTCCCTATTTATATGAGAGGATTTTGACGCAAAAAAAGAAAAGTTCGGTGTAATAAATAAAATTTCGCCCTTCACTCACTCTCTCTCTCTCTCTACAAAGTACAAACGTCAAAACCCCTAAAGCAAATGCTAACCAGACAGCTCCGACCACGAAATGCCCTCCTCTGCTGTCGTCCGATCAATCTTCCGATCCTGCTCCGCTCGCCGCTCTGCGTTTCGTCTTGCATCGAAAGCTAAACTCCCTCCTCCATTCCGCTTAGCCTCCAATAAACCCCTCTCCCATTCTAGCTCAGTCAGGTAATTTGCGTTTAATTCTCTTTTGTTGTCTCATTGAGCCGATTACAAACGAAACTGAAGCTCATGTTGTTTCGAACCACTTTCATTTTCTAAAAACAATGAAAATAAAATTTCCTTCATTATTACGATTTTAGAGCAGCACAGGATGACTAAACTATTATGAGGTTCGAATATGGTCTTTTGATCCAAATATGATTTTTCTAACCTACTGAACGGGTTACGAACTTGAGAGAGAGAGAGAGAGTGAAGGGTGAAATTTTATTTATTACCATAAAATTTTTCTTTTTTTGTGTCAAAGTCCCCTCATACAAATAGGGAGTCAAACGTAGAAAAATTAATAGTTAGGGTCTTAAAATAATATTTTAGCCAAAATCTCGGTCAAATTTTGGATGGAAATATACTTCAGGACCCTTTTTGTTAACAGAGCAAACCAGAGGGACCCTATGTGACACTTTTTAAACCACAGGGACCCTATTTGAAAATGGGTCAAACCACAGGGCCCTTTTATGTAATTTACCCATAATTATATTAGTGCAGGATGGACCATAATGTATATTTTTGGGTTCTAATTACACTAAAAAAATATTATTAAAGTTGGCCATTTTATTTTAAATTTTGACTCTAAAAAATATTATTAAAATAATTAAAAAAATAGAGGAAGGAATCTCAATATATCAAAAATTATATATTTTGATGACTCAAGTATTGACTTATTGAGTTGGTATAATTTCAAGGACTAAAATTATTTTTTAAGTAAAATAATATAAATTATATGTATAATATAATCTTTTCTACTATAAAAGAGTGGGTTGCTTACAAGTTTTGGTTTCCACAAATGCCCTTAATAACCTATGATTAATTGGTGTTTATTATAACTCACAAGTCACAACCTTTTAAAATCTTACCATTAGACATGTAATTCTAATCTATGTGTCTATTGATGAATAATTACATCGTTGAATCAACTATAAATAAATCAAACAAACATCATCTTAAATATGATGCAACTATTACTCTACGAGTCTTTTATTGAAAATGCAACTACTCTGAATGGCCACTACAAAAACTACATGACTTGATGACGAGCGTGGTATTGAGTTTGGGAATGGAAACTCTCCATTTAGATTTCTCTCAATTTGAGTGCATATGACACGTTTTAATGCAAAAGAAGACACGTTTTAACTCAGGTGAGAGTGAATCAGTGTCTTTTGTTATAATTTCCTGGGGGGAAATTCATTATTTGATCCTTATATTTTATTTATAATTTTGTTTTTTTAAAAAATCAATTTTTACATTTTATAAGCCTTTAAACTTTAGTACTTATAATACTTACTTATGCAATAAGATTATTTTTCAACTTTTATTAAAATATAAATATGAAATCAATAGATTATAGACTAATTCCAATATGTTAGTAGAATAAAATCAATAAATATCAAAGTTTAAAAAATTTAATATTAGATTTTCTTTATTTTTATGTCATTATTGTTACCTTACAAGGGATTTTTTTAAAAGAAAAGTTATAGGGAGTAAATGAAAACTTTAGATAAGTTATAAGGATCAAATGATGATTTTTCCCTAATTTCTAACAAATGCCACGAATGCCTATTGCACTTTTGAAACTTATCATCATACTATTGCACTTTTGAAACTTATCATAAAAAAAAAAAGAAAAAAAAAACTTGAGATTTTAGACCCATCACAACATGATGGCTGATTTGTTTGACTAATAATTAACTTAAAATTTTATTTTGATCCTTCACGAACCTTCACGAATTATCTATTTTTTTTTTCAATTTGTTTCTCCATAATTTTTTTCCATAATTTAGTCCTTCACAAATGTTTTGTTATCAAAATTAGTCTCTTCATCTAATTTTTAACAGAGTCAGTGATGTAGTACTGTTAAATGATGATACAAAATAAGTTTTTCTATTGTCATTTAACTTGACATACCATCATTTAATAGTGTGACATTCATTTCAAGTGTTTGCTTGTGGTCAACACTGATGTTTTTTTTATATACTTTTACCTTTTGTTTTTAAATTCATTTTTGGAGAAGAAACAAATTATTGAAATAAGAGAATCACTCGAGGCAAAAAAAACTTTCATCCACAACAAACTCTTGAAAAAATAAGAGGTAGTGAGAAAAAGCAAAACACCTAAGCAAGAGAAAGCATCTTTCCCGTTAGTAGTTTAGTACTTAGTTAATATTTGTTCTTTCTCTAATATTTTAGTATTAATAATTGTTTCTTCATTAATTAGGCTTTATATATTATTTAGTCAGATGAGTCATGAAAAATGAAATTTGTTTAAAGTAATAATAATAAATGGCTATGTTATTCTCTTGATAGAAAGAAAAAAAGTTATCATTTTAGTCCCTCAATCAATCAATTGAATTGATTTATGAAATTTTAAATCAATGTAATAAATTGGTCAAATTTCTATTTTGGTCCCTTAAATTTATTTAAAATTCTATTTTATTCCCTCAAATTTTTTTGTTCCATTTTAATATTTTGAAAATCAAATACATTCCACACTTGCAAAGCACGTGCATTCTATTAGTATAATATAAGAAAGAGATGTGTGAGTAAGAAAAAAATAGTAAGAAAAGATGAATGGAGAGAGAAAGTTGTAAGGGTAATAAATAAAAATATTTTAATATGCAATTTACAAATATGCCCTTTAAGTATTTTATTATTTTATAGTAAAAAGTAGGTAATTACAAGTAGTTGAGTAGGGAAATGTTAGTAATTTGAGAAGATAAAGGAGAGATAAAAGAGAAAAATAAAGGAGGGGAAATAACTGTGGAACAAACAAGATTTTTTACTGTGACTCTGGTATTAAAAGAGTATTGAGAGATAAATGAGAGATAAAGGGAGATCAAGACAAATCCAAACGCACCCTTACTAGATAATTAAAAAAATAATGAATAGAGAATCTGTTAAGAAAACTTTTGAGCCATTTATCAAATTTTGCAAATTGCTCTCTTAAACTTATAACTTATTGCAAATTACCCTATCAACTAGTAAATATCTTCTTTCAATTTTGATCTAGTTTCAAATATTTTACTTGAACTGTAAATTTTAATAAATAGTTTCTCCAAATTTTTCAATCTTCTAGATTTTAACTTAAATAAATTGATTTTCTGGAGGGGCTTTAATGGATGAGAAATATTTTTTAAGAAAAAAATAATACATGAAAATATGATGTGAAAATTATGCATGAAGTTAAAGTTAAATTTTATTTCTCAGATAAAATGGGTCCCAGATCTGCAGCTGTGTGTCTTCTGCAGTGGTGGTTTTTAAGTTTAGATGATTTTCGGCGGTTTCCTTTCCAAATCTGTATGTTGTGTGTTTTTTGCGGCAGGTTTTGTGGCGGAGGCGTTCTGGATCTGGCCTGATCTGATTTCTTTTTTTTGTGTGTTTCTAATTCTTTAGATGATTGTAGCTTTAGTTTGATCCCTAGATTCGTTAACTTGGCAGCTGATTGTCTTGCCAATTTGTCTGACACGAAGATAGGTCCTCTTGGATGGGTTGCAAAGCCCTCACCTTCGTCAGTTGATGTTATTTCTAGTTTTCTTGTTGATGCTAGGGAGAGATTTGATTATTTTGTTATGTTTTTGTTTGTATTGTGCTTGGCTTTGCCTTACTTTTGAATGAATTATGTTTCAGGCAAAAAAAAAAAGTTAAATTTTATTGAATTTAACGAAATTTTACAGATCAACAAGGAATTTATACCAATTTTAAAGGAGAATATTTATTAGACTTGATAGTTGCTAAGTTTAAAAATTGAGTAATATTTTCAATTAAGATCTAGTGGAAGGGGTATTTACGTTTTTCCATGCAATAAAATGTGGGACAAATATACTTTATCCTAAGTTACGAAGCATGGATACGGATACGGAATACGATACGAACACGAACACACTGAAATGTCAAATTCTGAAAATTACACGTAATAACACGACATATATTTATATATATAAATAATTAAAAATTCATAAATTTTGATAAAAAATTTAAAAATTACAACATACATTCATAATGTCATGTAATATTATTTTTTATTATTTGTCTGTCACGGTCACACGCAGTTAAAATGAACTGTCGATACTTTATAAATCCTAAGAAAGAGTACCGATTCAGGTTGACCCAAAAATCCAAATTAAAACGTAAGTTTGGGTTGATTTGGATTGTAATTTGATTCGAGTGAAAAAAAAAAACATTTTCGAAACTGAATAATTCCAGGTTGAATCCATCTTTTTTCTATACCTCTACTGTCAACACTTTAGCAATACTACAATGACAGATTTGAAAGTTGTCAAGTACATATTACTACAATATTTTAAAGGAACTCAAAATTGGGGACTTAATTTTCTCTCCAACTCTTCATCTTTCATCATATAGTTTTAGTGATGCTAATCGGGCTGAATGTGGATATTGCATTTACCTGATTAACTTGGCACCAATTGCATCTCTTGGTCGATTTTTATTATTTACAAAATTAAAAAAAATGACGTTCAAGTAGTCAAGTCAACACATTTTTTTTTCAATTTTTTTTATTGATATAGAGTAAACTTACCCAGTTCAAGGAGGGTGCCTCACAATGGGTTTTCACCATGGGACATCTCTATTGATAAAGTAAATTAAAATGTTATGTGTGGGCATTTAGTGATTTGGGCCAACTTATCAACTCGTTCAAAATAACTCAATTTGCTGATTTGAGTTGAATTGACGAATTAATTTAAACTAGAAAATTTGAACCCATTACGATATGGATGTTCTTAAATTAAACCCTTTTTCATAGCTTTTGACATTTGCATATGCTCTCACATTAAGTTTGTTTTTCACTGAACGTCTTTAGTTTAAAAATGACACTGAAAAAGATTACAGAAATACCTAAGTTGCATGATGAAAAGGCTTCCGATCTCTTTGCTGTTGAATGATTTAACAGCAATAAGATTACTCAACGTACAAAAAACTATCAACATCAGCTAATTATAAGATTTAGTCCAATACATAGCAGCCACAAACTGGAACTAAAAGATTCTACAACTAAACACAAATATAATTCTTGTACCGAGAAAAATATAATTCTTGATTAAAATATATCTGATCTCATGATCAAAGTACCACCAAAACTTGAGATCTTAGAACAAGTAAATACAATTACCGTGATTTAGACGTAGCTATCAATGAGGGATTTCCTCATCTCGTCCACAATGGCGCTAGGTTGGGCTTCCCTAAGCTTGAAAACACTCTCAATCACAGACAGTTCTGTTGCTGTGGTGTCTGAACCACAAAAGGCTGTCCAGTCATTAACTGTCATGCCAGCAGCTATAACTTCACTACCACGATTCACAGTCCCGGCCACCAAAGGAACCTGAAGAAGAGTCGAAAGCTCATCCAAGTCTTCAATGGAAGTGTGTGGGTGGACCTGCACCAAACAAGTTTATGGTCAGACACAATAGATGTTTAAAGTTTAAACAATTTAGCAAAAAATCTCTAATTTACTCACCAAACCACCTCTATTGGAGAAGGAACAGTAACTTCCGACTAGAATATTACCGGCAATGGTCTGCCTAAAAACTTCTACTCCGAGAACATCTGCAATCATCTCCTCAGTTTCCTGAGCAATAAAGTACAAATAACAAATTAATAATTGTGCAAGCCAAGCCCCAGACATGAAATCCAGCAGATAAATGGGAATGATAGTGATAAATATATAGCGAGAGGACAGGGGAAGACTGATGAGATAGTTGATAGTTACAAGAGCAGTGTATTGATAGTTGTATGACGACACTCTTGGTGGACAAACAATTGGTAATGCCCTTAACAAAACAACTACAGATTAAGTTACGACAAAACGATTAAAACTAAAAGCCATTCAACTAAGTTTGGAGTCTTCGATTAGAAGCTGAACTATTTTCAATAGAATAAATACACAAGCCCACATTCAAATAAGAATTAATAAAGCTGATCAAATATAGATAAGGGCTGGTCTGACTGCTTAGTCTTTGCATACATGACACCAACACTTTCTTGCTTTTCACATGAAGTTCTTCTTTCTTTCCAATGAAATGTTTAGTTGTCAATAACTTTGGGCAATAAATTCAAGTGATACACAGCCAATAAATGCAGGTTGTCAACTTCAATTTAGGCATCCATCCTCAAAAACATCACAATCTATAGGAAATTTTTTGCTGTTAAAAGAGAACAATGAACATTTAATTGGAAAATATAAGTGTCTCTGCAGATCAATTTCCAAAACGAAACAAATAAAGGATGGTAAAGTAAAATCTAGAATCAGTGAACAAAGCAATACCCTGTCAAGATCGGTGTGCGTGAGGGCCACATGGTCATTACACGCTATACAATTTCCCAGCGCAGATAACCTTTCTTCTATGCGCTGAACAACAACTTGATCAGGTAGACTGTTCCTCAAATGTTGAAGTTCTATGGCAATATCAAGAAACATAAGTCAGCATTTTCAATGAGCCCATCAAACCACAATCAAAAATCTTGAAACAATATCATATCAGCAACAGTAATAGTAGGTTACAATCTATACATGCCTAGACAGCTACATCATTGATCTGTATTGCTGAAGATAAATGAACTCATCAAACCACAATAATGATAAGCATTTGTTCAATGGCCCGGAGTATTGATGTTGCAAATAAACAACAGCTTTCAGAATCTTGTAGTTAACACAATAAACAGAGACTTGTATAGGATAATTGGATAACAACCCCAGTTCTTAAAATAGGATTAAAACCTGGAAAGTGTAAAGGGGACTGAAGGAGGTGTGGGGGGGNAATGTACAAGGAGGAACACAATGGAAAATCTTGAAAAAAAATATCATATTATCATTTCACCACAAGAAGTTCCTTCGTAAAATTATGAGGCTAATCCTTTCTGAAATCAACATTCAAAATAAGCATTTATACAGTACAGCATGCCAAAATCAATGCATACTGCAGTAAACCAATAACTTACAATAACTTATCCATTGCCAAAGACAAATATTTCAATAAGGACATGATATTTCATCAAAATCATTAAACAAGATAACCTCATACTAACCAGCACAATTAAAAAAGAAATATAAACATTTTGATAGGGGGTTCCCGCACTAAGTTGCCACAAGATATTGAAGAAAGATTATCTCAACAATGTCATTGAAAAACAATAGCTTATTTAATTGACCAAAACCAATAGGGCGATTTTAGATTTTTATTTTATAGACATAAAGGGGGAGGGTGGTACTGGTATCTAGAGATGCTCATATATCCAGATCAGATACTAACTAAAATCATTGCCAAAATCAAAATAAACATAAAATAAGTGGAACTACCTTGATCTGTGGTTGTGTGAGGCAAGAGAAGCCCATTCTTGTTTCCTGCAAACCACCAACAAAAAGTATAAGTTAATCAGGTCAAATAAAACAGTAGTTATTCCATCTCTGATTATTAAAGAAAGATCATTTGTAAAATAAAGGGAAAGGTAAACTGCTAACAGCCCACTAATAGTCTTAAGCAAACAAATATTAAACCAAGACAGGAAGAAAAACTCTACCAGCACAAAGGCGGCCAATAATTCGAGTGCCACCAATTGAGGTTTTCACCACAGGGATAACATCTGCTAACTCAGCCTCAAATGCACTGTATAAAACCACAACATATCGATTTATGAGTGAACTGCATTGACTGACCTCCCTTGAAGCTTGCAAAACTAGCCTCAGCCCTCTCTAGTTTTAAATTATACAAAGACCTTCCCTAGCAGTGTGATTTCAATGGCAAAAAATAATGTAAGGAAAAGGCCATGTGTCCAGAGAGAAAAAGGTATTCATCAAGGAAATGTTTGTGGACATTGGTTTCACAAATCTAATGTAAATTTCAGACCTGAGCGGACCTTGGGGTAATTTTAACTTAATTTGCTCATACACAACCAAATGAAAATAGAGCAAGATAACTTTGATCCCTATTGAAATACAGTTCATCAATTGCAAATTCAAAACATTAAAAGATTCAAAGTAGTTATGAAAACCTGTAGAAGTTTTCAGAACCTCCAATTGCAACCAAACAATAGGCATTGGTAAGTTTTGAAAACACTCCAACTTCACAAGAATTCTCGAACATTATTCCTGCAGGAAACCCATACCAACATTCAATATATCGTGTAAAAGGAAAAATATATATATATATAGCGACAGATATGTCAAGCAATGACAGATATCCTTCCTCCCTCACCCCACAAAACAAAAAAACACGCACCCTTTACAATCATGCATAACGCAAATTAACAATGGTGAAAACATATATTTTTCACTTACTAGTTGCCATGTTTGAGACAATAGATATCTTCTGACCTGAGACAAGATTTACTGTGCTGAAATTCTGTTCATGACAACACAAAAAAAGAAAGTCATTGATATAGTTAACAATATGTATCTAAAAGCTAAGCAATTAGAATCCTTGCACACTGCTCTATGTGCAACTGGTATCTTCCTTAAGGTTTATATCAATGTTTTGAAATTTTGTTTAATAGGGAAACAAGAAAATATATGTTATGACTTATGTGATTATGCATAAGAACTATCATGGTGAAATCAACATTGTCCAAATGAAATCTCTCCATTCTCAGGCTTGGATTGCATCAGGTATGCAGAGCTAAACTCTTAAAGAATTTCACAGGTTTCTCGATTCAAACATTCGGTCTACCCCTTCTATTACCAGTTCCAATCTTAAAACGTCCAACTCCCCAAGGTCAATACTCAAAATCTCAAATTTTTGACAATGAATAGCTCATAAAAAACGTTTCACCTTGCTCATACAGTAATTAGTGAACCGTGAATGAATCAAGTTAGCAAAGCTTCACTTATATAATTTCAAAAAAGCATCTAGGTCACTGGATGACCTTCCAACTTCCAAGCAGTGGCAATTAATTGGCTTGGTGGGAAGTTGCACAGTGAAACACTGTTCAATAAAGAAAGAGAATGCCCTCTGGATTCTTGGATACATTCACATACCAGTTTATTAATTATTGAACTACCCAATAGCCAAAGATGGGGTTTTCAGTTTCAAATTTCAAGGTTTCTCCTAAAGAGATTAGAACAGTAATATTATTTTTTTTTTCTTATATATTTATTCCTTTTTGAGGATTGTGAAATGGACCTTAAAAATAGAAGCAAAAATCCTCCAGATTCAAAATAATATCACCGGAGGAATCGACACGACCGACCAAAACTCAGCAATCTAACATTATTAACACCAAGATCCTAAAATAAAAACCAAAACCCATGAAACAACACAGTCCCAATAGCACTATGGCCTATAGTTGCAGTGTGAAGCAGAGTGAGAGATATTTTCAGTTATTCACTCACTTATATATATATGCGCCTTAATTATAAGCCCCTAGTCCCTCCCTACTCCTTACCCATGTCTTCACTGAAATTTCTCAAAAACCCAGCAACGTAAACGCAAATCTTGAAATGCTAATGACCCCCCC
>QANZ01033837.1:0-14256 GCA_003254925.1 Chamaecrista fasciculata
ACTTTTATGGGAGAAAAATAGTCTATTTCAATTGTTTAAATTAGAAATAATGGTAAATACAAGATGAAATCATATTTTGGGACCAAACAATAAAAAATGTGAAAGTTTGAGGGCTAAAAAACAAATAATAGTTTTAGGACGAAAGTGAAACTTATGTCATAGTTTGAGGACCCAAATAAGGTTTTAACCTAAAAACAAACCATTACTGGTATCCGAGTCCGTGAAAAATAGTCTCTCCATCTCACTCCATCGCTTCTTCTGGACTTCTGGTAACCCCCTCCTCCAGATATAGATTTTCTCCGATCCGAATCTGGTATGTAATTCCAATAACTATGCTTCATGGAATTTTGATTGTTGTCCTGTTTTTCTTTCTCATTTGTTTACTTTCATGGCTGATTAGTTTTTACTTCCCATTTCTGTTATGGGTTTTGAATGTCGGTGCATTTTATCTGATTGGATATGATGATTCCCAAAAAATTAGAAAGAACTGCGAATTTCGAGAATTGGGCAAATGTCCTAATCTTCCACTATCCCCAAACCAAAAAAAATGAGGGAATAGGGTAAGAAATAGAGAGGATTAGTGCGTAATAAGTGGGAGGAGTGGATGTTGAGTGTGTTCTTGCTATTTAGGACTGATGGAGTTTTGAGCACAAATACTTGTAACCTAATTCTGGTGTCGGTGATATCACATCGGCCTAGCGGAGGTTTTTTTTTTTGTTTGTTATTACAATAATGAATACCGCTATTTCATGTGTGTGTCTGTGTTTGAGAGAGAAAGATAGAGATTAAGTTCAGAAAAATGTCAGATCAGACAATTGGGATGGAGGAAATTTGTTAATGTAGCAACTAGCAAGTGTTGCTGATGACAGAGATAACGTCCCTCCTCCCGCCACCCTTGCTCCGTCTGATGCCATTTCTAATTCTATGCCATACATATTTGCTTTATCTACTTTTTGAATTTCCCCTTGGTTGGTTTGTTAACTCATTGTTTTCTGATTCTGGCGTTATGTCTGGCTTCATCAGGAAATCAACTTGTAAATATATTGGAAACATGTATCCTGGTGGATATACTGTTGAAGTTACAGGCTTATCGCCAAAAGCCACAGAGAAAGATGTCTATGACTTTTTTGCTTTCTCTGGTGCAATTGAGCATGTTGAAATTGTCAGGTAAGTTCTAGTTGTTATACTTAATTAAAGGTCTCTTATTAGTACATCGACGCTTAGCTATGTGGTTGTTTCATGTTTGTGTAATTGTGTCTTGTTGAGAGGTTGAAGCTGAATAAGCGGTTGTTTCATGTTTGTGTAATTGTGTCTTGTTGAGAGGTTGAAGCTGAATTCTCTTGATGTTTTTGCAGTTTAGAGTTCCGCTCAAACTAATGCATTGTTTATTTTGTATTTTGAGGCTAGGAGCTGAAATAGTCATTTATATAGAATAAAAATTATGAACATGACCAAATGTTACTGAACCATATTGCTGAAAGTATATTCCTTATTTCTGTCCACAGCCACGAAGCAGCCACTTGTCCACTCCTGCATATATCCTTAATATTATCATATAAAGAAGATTTAGTTTCATTTTCATATATTTTCTCTCCTTCCAAAGTGGAAGTCAGATGAGATGAATACATAGGCCTGCATAACTCGTTTTCACATAAGTTGTATGAGGGCTTTCTTGTGGCAAATCTATCAACATTGGTTAATAGCTCATAATTTTTCATAAATGTAAGACTTCTATTATAACTATATAAGAGGAACAGCATGCAGTAGCAGTGCTATTTTGTTGTTTATTAGTTTGATTGGAAATGCTAAATAGATCATGGTCTGAAACAAATTCCGCAAATATTCTGTAGACAGTTGCTCATCTTTACCAGTATGTTTGAAATAGATCAGTCGCATGAGTCTATCAAACTGTTCTGCAGGGTTTTTTGTTTCCTTATCCTTTTTGTAGGAGAGTACCCTGGTTATTGTTATACTATTTGAACTGAATTAACTTTGCCATATTTTTATTTGGAAGACTAATATTGACTTCTTGCAACTTGGCGTGGAACTTATTTATTGTTGAATTCAGGTCTGGTGACTATTGTGCGTGCACTGCTTATGTGACATTCAAAGATGCATATGCTCAAGAAACTGCTTGCTTGCTCAGTGTGAGTATCAATCAATTTTTTTGTCCAGGAAACTTAAATATGTTACTTATTCCTGTAATCTTGATAATTGGGTCATCTTAGTGACAAATTCTATACTTTTCTTCTCTTGAACAATATTGCAATATGACGGACCAAGAATTATGTGATGTTTAGGGTGCAACTATCTTAGATCAATCTGTCTGTGTAACACGATGGGGGCAGTACCAAGATGAATTTGATTTTTTGAACAAGCCTTCTGATAGGCATGCTGAGGAATCTGCATCTGTAAGTGTCTTTATTTCTTTGACTTGTGCTAATGAGTATAGCTTTATGCTCAAGTTCCAACATTCTATGTTCCTCTGTTTACGCTAGCAACTACAAAGCAGTCAATCTGTTTCATCTGCTGGAGAAGCAGTTACAGTGGCTCAAGAAGTCGTCCAGACCATGCTGGCGACGGGATATGTTCTCAGTAAGGATGCATTAGCTAAGGCTAAAGAATTTGATGAGTCTCACCAAGTTTCAGCTACTGTAACAGAGAAGGTTGCTGAACTGAGCCAGAGGATTGGCCTCGCTGATAAGATATCTGCAGGAGTTGAAGCTGTTAAATCTGTGGATCAGAAGTATCATGTCTCAGAGTCGGCCAAGTCAGCTGCGTCAGCAACTGGAAGATCCATTGCAGCAGCCGCAAACACTGTGGTAAATAGTAGCTATTTTTCAAATGGGTCCTTGTGGTTGTCGGGTGCTTTAACCCGGGCAGGACAAGCTGCAGCTGATTTAGGTAGAAGTAGTGTTAAACATTGAGGAACTGGATCAAGTCAACTGCAATTCTTGTATATCTGTTTGTTTGTTTCAACTCTGCTGAATTGCTTTTCTTTCTACACTAATACTGGATATTTTCTATACTTTTGTAATCTCTAGTGTACATTAAATTTGTTGATGAGAAGAAGATAAAACAAAACAACACTCTCAGCTGGTGATTATAGTTGCTGAAAGTTTTTTTGTGCCCTTTCATTTTCATCCTCTTATGTGTAGCCAGGAAGAATTTTTGATATTTGCCACCTTTATATATGCATATAATTAGATTGTTTATTCAATGTAGTTAGTTTACTTTTGGGTTCCCACTTTTTGACACTTGTCATGGAAGTTAAATAATCTATATTATAAACTTAGCGAGGTCTTTGTCAGGTTCATTAACATTGTTTAGGATATAAATGTTTATTTTAATGGGTGGATATAAATGTATTGTTGAATAAGGGTGTTATGGTGGCATCCTTGTGGGTCACTTTTATTTCGTCATTTGACTCTTACTCCTTAAGTTATCTTCTTGAGTCCTTCTATCTCAAACACTCATGTTTAATTGTTAATTGTGTATAGCTTTTTGTTATTTTTTTAAAGTCAGAAATCACAACTTCACAAGGGGAAATGAGAGAGTCGCTATTCACTGGGCATTTAATTAAATACTTGTGGTTATGACTAATCTTTCGTCAAATATGGAGGCTTTGTCATTTGTGAGATGTCCATGAACTCTATCATTTATTATTGGAAATATGATTATTATTATTTTTTTTTGGAAAATTTAAATTTTGGAACATCAATCTATTACTGAATTTAGTATGTAGATTATGTTTCAAAAGGTATTGTTTTTTATTGTTTGTTGAGAGGTGTTTCTGATGAAAGTATATTCAACTTTTCGCAGTACTTGGTTATTTGATAGTCAGTTGAAGATTTCTCAATGATTTTCACTCTTTAAAAAAAGAAGTTAAGAATCACTTTTTATGGTGCAAATTTCATGTGAACATAAATTAAATTAACAATGAGATTGAAAGAGGTACGTACAGTACATTTAGGTGTTATTTCACCCGATTCCAGTTACTTTTTTTTTAATGAATAAATAATGGTAAATTGAATAGAAAAAAAAGATCCTACAGTAGATGGAGTCTGATGCTCTTTAAGCTATTGGAGATTCCCTTCTAGATAAATTTGGTGGAGAAGCACCAGCTGACACAGTATCATAAAGAGAATTTAATTTTTTTTGTTTTTTTTAAATATTATTAATTTTGAAAATAATTTGGATTAGAATCAACTTTAGAATTTGGGGAATTATGTCAGAATAGACTAGATACCTGTCCGAGTCTTAACTGATGAAGGTTCTAAATCTGAAAGCTATAGCTTAAATACCCGTGTTTTTGTTAGAAGCGTCGTTGTGATTGGCAATAAAATTTTTTTTTTTTATTATATTACATAAAATCTGGAGTATCTCATTAAGATGGGTATAGTATAGATGTTAAACTTGATGTCCCTCAGGTGTTTGGTCAAACCAATTGGCATTATTCTTCTTTCTTGTGCTTGAGATGAGAAATTAAAGCTAGATTAATATTTTTCATTTATTTATTTTATAATTTAAGATAATACTAATTTTTATCCTGATTCAGATGAAAAACCGTATGAAAAAATAAATAAAGTTTTCTTAATAAGAAATCAACAAATTTGGAAATATAGAAATTGTTCAAGGAAGAAGATTAGAATTATATAAAAAATATATAAAGTTCTAAAGCGAGAGCAATCCAATAAAGAAAGCATTTGAATGAGCCACGGGTGACGCAGGAAGAGTAGTAGGTGTCGGTGCACGTCACACTTTCGCTTTCTGAATTCTCATTCAGACCAAATCCCTGTTAGGCAAGCTATGTATTATGTGTATGCTTCAACATTACGAATCTCAGACTTTCATTTTCTCACTATCCCCATCCTACGTTCCTCCTTTCTCCACGTGTCATTCGATCTTCCATCTCCTCCTCCCTCTGCTTTGACTTCTTACCTTTTCGAGGCCAAACTTCTAAAGTTCCAAAACAGATTGTTGGGAAAATATTAAGGACCAAAATAGAATAGAAAAAATATTAGGGATTAAAATAGAATTGAAGGTAAATAAGTGGGACCCACATGCCTTATTCAGCTGCCACGCAGGCGCCGAAGCATCGCATCGCTCTTCATGTTGCGTCGGACTCGTCCTCTTCGCCCCGCCCAAATTTGACCTCCTCCTCATTCTTTCTTTCTTTCTTTCTTCTTCTTCTTCTTTCTCTGCATCTTCTTCGTCACTCTCTGACCTTCAAATTCAACGCTTCAATTTTCGGCGATTAAGCCCTAGAGTTTTCGTGGATGAATTCAGGTTTGTGTTTATAGGCATTGGGGAATCGAGTTAGTTTCTGCGATTGCTACTACTGAGTCGCGTACCGAGTCATGGCGGGGAGGTCTGACTCAGTCTCGATCCGGGTTCCCTACAAGAACCTCAGGAAGGCCGAAATGGAATTGGTCGGCCTCCATGATTCCCATCAACGGATCGACCTCAATTCTCCCTCTTCTTCACTCTCCGGTTACGGGCCTCCCAATGGATCTACCGATCACTCTCCTTCCGCCGCCGCGTCTCCCGCCAGAAATATTAGCTTGGTGACTCTAGTTCTTAGTTGTACGGTTGCCGCGGGTGTCCAATTCGGATGGGCGTTACAACTCTCTCTCTTGACTCCGTATATTCAGGTTCCTTTCTCTCTATCTCTCGTGCGTCAGTGATTTACTTTTTATTACGAAATTTGGGCTGTCTATATGAGTGGACCGGTAGCTTTGTCCTTATAATTTAGTTATCCAAATGTGAGCATTTCAATCTTGAGAGACTGTGAATTATTAAGCAGGGATGTGTGAGAGATCAGGAATTTTCAGTCTCAGGCGTGCATTTTGATTCTGACGACTATGATTAGGAATTTCCACCGAGAACAGACGAAAGGCTGCATTACTAAGTTTAATCTGATACTGAAGGCTGTAAACTTAAGCTAATTAACAATTAGGCTCTAAGCGTGTGTTTTATGTATTCATCCGTATAATTGTTGTGGACAAAAGCTCCCATGCTTTGACCTTACTCTCTACGTATTCACTATTCTGAATGAGTTAGTTATGTTTTTCTTCCCTAATACTTGTCATGGATGGATGGAGGGAGGGATGACACTCCTTGTGAACTCTCACGTTTTGTTTAATGTTGGTGAAGAAGATTGGCTTAGTCCCCTTCAGGCTTCAGATGTTAGGTCGCATTTAAAGCTTTTCGGTTCAAGAAATAAAAAGTCTTAACATGAAAATACTTTCAGCAGCAGTTACAGATATTATTAGATGGATCTTTTGGGTATCCTGAAAAATTCATTGTGGCATGATGTATTGCTGCCTATTTTCATTGCACAATCTGGAAACATTCATTAAGAACAAAATGATGTCCTATAAATTATTACAAGGGTGAGGAATCGACAATTTTGAATTTCAAAAAGCAAGAGTGACCACATGGAAGAAACTGTAGTTGTTATATTTAAGGTTGTCATATGCAAGCAATCTCTATCATTTATAGGCTTCCTTCATGTTTTCTGCAACCCTTCTCTTTCGCATAGGATCATAATATGTTCTTAAGGGATTTAATACTCACTTTGCTATGTTAGAGTGTATTTATGTGAAATATCACAAGCAGAGTTGCGGTCCTGATTTCTAGATACACCATATGAAGAGCTAGTTTCTTTTTTCATCTTGTTTTAAAATATTGTTGGGCATGATCACTCATACTTTTAGGTTTCGAATTATGCTTATGCTGGTATGCCTTTTTTTTAATTAGCTTTTAAATTCTTGCTTTACTGGTGCAGACACTGGGGATAGGACATGCATTTTCTTCATTTATTTGGCTATGTGGCCCTATTACAGGCCTTGTGGTAGGTGATGGATAAGAGTGCCCCTTTCTTTTTAATTAATAACTTATTATTTGAATGATTTTCATGCTTATCTGGTACTACCATTAAATATAATACATGTATTGCTACAGATGCTTCTTATTTATGGTCTTCCATTTTAGCTTATCAAGCTGCTTGAAGATATATGAATCTATTGTGTATGTATATATATGCAAGAAGAATATATTACTGGAAAAAAGGAGAAAGACTATGTCTGTGGGTAGGATTTCATAGAAAATCATATAAAAAAAATGTGCCAATGTGGTTCTTGAATGCAACAGTGCTCTCCAATCTCTTTGAATATTACTAGTGGAACTCCCTTTAAATGCCTAAGAGCAAAGAACCAAAGACAATGCTTAAGCACAATCCTATCTTTATAGAAAACATAAGGGCAAAGAGACAAGCTTTCAAAATACGTTTCCCAACCAAATACACAACAAAACTGGCCATAAAATTATAGATTCCTTGTACATGCCAAGTCCTTTATTGAAACAGTTTATAAGGAATTGCATCAAGGAAATATGACACAGTAGGCTATTCCATGAGAAACCTATTGCCTTATGATGGTACTAAAAAGGGTAACTATTTCTGAAATTGTATAGGGACATAAGACACATACCGGTAGGAAGAGGTGGGTGAGGCATACAAATTTGCAATTCGTGCATATTATTTTAGTTAGACTTGACCTTATGGAGGAACCTCAGATGATTAGTTGAGTGAGTTAGTAATTGGTGAAGAGACTTACAAGTTACAATGTATAAGAAAACACACCAAAATAACTTTTAAGTCCCAAAGTGTCCTATTTGAATTGGAGACATGTAAAATCAAGCAAAAGTAGAAGGGACTTTAACTTACTAGTTTTCCTACGACTTAGATATGTATGAAAGTGAAGTTCCTAGAAACATTAAACCCTGAATAAGAAAAAGAGAAAAATATGTTGTGTATTATGTATAGAAGAGTGATGACAGAGGCAACGAAAAGCCTTTTATAAAGTTGTGTTCCCAATCTCAGTATCCTCCCACAATTAACTTGATACAAGAACCATCACCAAACCTCAAGATATGAGTGATATAAAAGAAGCACGTTTGTGAGAAATGAACTTCTCAAAATCTTACTTTCTTTCCGTTGAATAATCTATATTCAAGGCAATAATTTGTCATTTAATTTCATTTTTTTAAACTGATATTAGTTCTATATTTATTTATTTGTTGATGGATGTCATTTGATAAAATATAGTTAATAGCTGTCAAAGATAGGAGTTATGTNGGTTTCGACAACTAACAATATGAGTGATATAAAAGAAGCACGTTTGTGAGAAATGAACTTCTCAAAATCTTACTTTCTTTCCGTTGAATAATCTATATTCAAGCCAATAATTTGTCATTTAATTTCATTTTTTTAAACTGATATTAGTTCTATATTTATTTATTTGTTGATGGATGTCATTTGATAAAATATAGTTAATAGCTGTCAAAGATAGGAGTTATGTAAAAGAAGCGAGTCCTTGAGAAACTTACTACTTGAACTCTTGCTTTTTATTTTGCCAATATTCAAGCCTTTGATTTCCTCTCTCTCTCTCTTTCTACATATACATATACATATACATATACATATATGTATATGTACATTTGATAGATGATATTGATGACATGTAGTTATTTGTTGTAAAGTTTTGCTTCTTCATTTGGATTTTGTTCTTCTCTCTAGTTTGAATTCTGAAGTTTTATTTCTATACTATAGATACTGTGGTCCAAAGTTCAAACACACTTAAGCTTTTTTGTCATTTTTGCTACCACTTAGTTTTAAACTTTTAAATGGTGAATTTTATCTTCACCTTTCTTATCATAGGTTCAACCCTGTGTTGGCATTTGGAGTGATAAGTGCACTTCAAAGTATGGCAGGAGACGCCCATTCATTCTTGTAGGATGTCTTATGATCTCAGTGGCCGTAAGCATTGACTATTCTTCATCAACTTTCAACATATCTTACTTTGCACTATATATGAGCTAAATTAAGTCTTTCTCTGTAGGTGATATTGATAGGGTTTTCTGCTGACATCGGATATCTATTAGGGGACACAAGTGAGAGTTGCAGGTATTGGTTGCCTTTTCTTTTATTTAATTTTTTCAAAATGTACATACATTGATGCAAATATCTACTGAAATTATCTATCTTCATAATGCAGAACATATAAAGGGACCCGAACAAGGGCTGCTCTTATATTTATTCTTGGGTTTTGGATGCTGGACCTTGCTAACAATACAGTGCAGGTAACCTCATTAAATCAATCAATATTTGTTGGTTATTGATGTTGATGCCATTGAGTGACCGTTAACTAAGCTTTCCTTCGTCCCCTACCACCTTCAAATTTAAATTTCTAGGGACCAGCTCGGGCACTTTTGGCTGATCTGTCAGGTAGTGCTTACTGATTTTTCTTCTCTCTTTCTCTCTTTTATACACACACAAACAAACTGTCTTTATTCAGTTTCTTATCTTCAACATGGGGACATCTTGATTTTCATCTTGTTAACATTATTCAATATTTATTTAATACTAAAAATTTATTATACTATATTCTTTTTCCTTTTTCAGGTCCAGATCAACGGAATGTGGCAAATGCTATATTTTGCTCATGGATGGCAGTTGGAAACATTCTAGGATTTTCCTCTGGTGCCAGTGGACAGTGGCACAAGTGAGACTTCTTAGATATTGTTTTGTGGTTGCTTATACTCCTGCACATTGCTAATTTATGAAATATGTCACTAGTTCATTGTTTTGTTTAATCATCACAGGGTTTCAGACGTTGTCTTACTCAACCAGGGGCCTAATGATTTTGTGAATAAATTATGGAAGAATGTAACCCCAAATTAAAATCAACCAGTTAAAGAAACTAATTTGAAGGATCTCAAAAGTGGTCAAGATAAATGGATGCATGCAAAAAATTCTACTGTTTTGGGATTGAGGCTTTTTACTGTTCCTATTTCTAAAGTCCTGAAATTTACTTAAATGAGAATTTGTGAAATAATATATGCTGAGTGGGCATACTAGGATTGGGATTAGATTGTGTGTGTTTTTGTGTCTAGCTGTTGAAATGCTTTGTATGTTTCCTGCTGTTTAACGTTTTTTTGTTTGTTATCCGTGCAGATGGTTTCCTTTCCTTACAAATAGAGCGTGCTGTGAAGCCTGTGGCAATCTTAAGGCAGCATTTCTTGTAGCTGTGGTGGGTTATTACTTACAAGCTTTTAATTGCTCCTTCATATTTGCCTGTACAATTTGGAATTTTTAAAGATCGTAGGCTTGAGTAGTCCTGTATTTGTTGGATTGTGGCTCACAATTCATTCGCTCATTTTGTCTATTTGTCTTATTTATTTTTAGTCTATTAGTTTATTTTTAAAAATAAGCTAATAGACTGTAAGTAAATAAAAATATAGTGAGGTCAATCTAAGGTTATTGACCAGCAGATTTGTTTAGTTTTTCTACCATATGTACTATAACGTTATTTTCTGTCAATATATCATTGTATTATTTGCAGGTGTTCCTGACGTTATGCACAGTTGTTACCTTGTATTTTGCTGATGAGGTTCCACTTAATAGGAGTCAGCACCTTCGTTTATCAGATTCAGCTCCTTTGTTGGATGATCCGCAACAGATTGGCTTTGAATTTTCCAAATCTAAGCCTGAAATACCTGTAATGAATGATATAGATGGAAAGACTACTGCGGATAACTTTGAGAGGGATGTAAATTTAAAGCATGAGAACTTGAATGATGGGGATCATGATGAAAATTTCATGGATGGACCTGGAGCAGTGTTGGTGAACTTACTAACCAGTTTAAGGCATTTGCCACCTGCAATGCATTCAGTGCTTGTTGTCATGGCTCTCACTTGGGTAAGTATTGAAGTATTTATGTGCAAAGCATTCTTCTAGTTGAGATCCTTCTTATTTCAACTGAAATCATGTTTTACATGCAGTTGTCATGGTTTCCCTTCTTTTTGTTCGACACGGATTGGATGGGGAGAGAAGTTTACCATGGGGATCCAAAAGGGAGCTCCTCCGAAGTAGAGTTTTATGATCAAGGTGTTAGAGAAGGTGCATTCGGTTTGCTATTGAATTCTGTAAGAACTCTAGATTGAGCATCTTTGTACTGTTTTGACTTTTGAAGAAACATGTCATAGACACTTTATTGATAATAATCGGAGATTCTTTATTTTGCTTCCTTTTATTTAGACCTTTTGAACTTCCTTAATTTTTCATAATAATTATTAAGCTGAAGTTTAATGGATTGGTAGGTTGTCCTTGGAGTTAGCTCTTTTTTAATTGAGCCAATGTGCAAGTGGATGGGTGCCAGACTAGTATGGGCAATAAGCAATTTTATTGTCTTTGCTTGCATGGCTGGGACTGCTATAATTAGTCTGATTTCCGTTCGAGATTATTCTCAAGGGATAGAACATGTACTTGGAGCAAATGAAACAATCAAGATTGCTTCCTTGGTTGTGTTTATCCTTCTTGGGTTTCCCCTTGCAGTAAGTACAACGAGTTGCTACATTGCCATTTAGCTCCCTTGATGCCTATGAAGTTCATGACAGCATAAATTTCTTTTGTTTCCGTGCAGATCACCTATAGTGTTCCTTTTGCCGTCACAGCTGAGTTGACTGCTAATTCGGGTGGTGGCCAAGGTTGGCTGTGTTTCTCAGATACCTCCAGTCACATATTCTTTACTTTCTTCGTGGAATTTATTTATTCTGAGGATTTGTCCTTGCTGTGCAGGATTGGCTATAGGAGTTCTAAATCTTGCCATTGTTATTCCACAGGTAATCTAATCAATTGGTGTCAAGTATTGTCTTGTACTCTGCCTTATTTTTAAGAGGGTGTTTGCTTTTGGAGTGGCAATTATGTGCAAAACTCCATTAATACCTTCTTTTCCTTGGAAGAGAATGGAGCTCATACTTGCTGAAAAATGAAAATTTTGTAGTAGTTACATAAAGGAAAGAAAAAAAGAAGTGGGAAAAGAAGAAAATTGGTGTTTAATAATCTGAAATTAATGTTTTACCTAGTTTTTATTGTCTGAATCATTTTTACTGGCCTGTGATTTTTTTGCTTTGATAAAAAAAAAAAAAATACAAGGTGGGAAATCCTCTTTCAAGTCGTATCAATTGGCTTGGGGATAATTCTGCTTCATATCTTTTATAACAGAATAATCAAAACTTGTTATAACTCACAAAGTACTTGATGGAATGCCCCGTCTGTTTTTCAAAACACTTCCTTCTTTATCAATATAAAGATAAGGCTTAGTTGGACCTTTTTCTATGGGCGGGGGGAGATTGGGTTAAAATAGTTGGCCATATAATCATATTTGATTGAACCTCCCTATGTAGTAGAGTCGATATAAAACTTTCTCTGTATTTATTGTTTCTGACACTTCGTTGATGTCTTTAGATGATTATATCCCTTGGTGCCGGTCCATGGGATGCTCTGTTTGGAGGAGGCAATATACCTGCCTTTGTTTTGGCTTCCATCTGTGCTCTTGCTGGCGGTGTTATTGCAACTCTTAAACTTCCAAATCTTTCAAGCAGCTCATTTGGGTCTTCAGGATTTCATTTTGGCTAAGGCTTGGGAGATCTAACTTGGTGAGACTTTAACCTATACACGCTCGTCGGCAATTAGACAAACATGTGAAGTCCGGAAGCAGGTGCGATAATTATGTGCATCTTCCAATTTTATCCAGAGAATGCTGCACCCCACATTCAAATTCATTCATTTTTTCCCCACTTCTTTGTGGGTGTCTGTATTCTATGTAATGTATACTGACAACACAGATATTGAAAATTATAGGTACATATAATGATAAGTTTTGTAGTCACTCTTAGTCAAAGAGTCATTGCAAATGTTGAGCTTCTAATTTTGAGATTTAATCTCGTGTTCTTAGTTGCTGTTAGTTTTGTTCATCTCTGTTTGACTGCAATTTAACTTCTCATGGAATGTTGTAGATTTAGAGAAACACAAATTTGGTTTTTCTTCGGGTGTGAAGTAAAATGTATACTTGAGGTAAACCTACGGAAATTGCAGTGCATTGTCAAGAATGGACTAATGCTTGGTTAGGCAAGGAAAGAGAATGCATCAATTCAAAGAAATTATTTCTTGATTATAGTTGGGAGATTTTGAAAAGATTGAACATGAGGAAACAGGATTGCAGTGTTGATATCTACAAAGTCACATCATGTGGGCAAATGCTGGATGGAAAGGTATTCCTAAGATCAATTTACATAGGCTCATATTCAGTGTTTGTAGCATGATGAAGATTTTATTATTAAAAAAAATTGTAATTTTTAATTATTAAAGCTGAAAAGAAAAACCAACTAGAGATTGAGCCTGTAATTTAATTTAACTCCATGACTTTCCTTTAGAGTAGATCTGTTGCTAATACATGAAATTAGTCATATATATATATATGGATGTTGTGTTCCATTGCAAAAAGGAAATCTGTCTTATTATATGGTAAAATTCTTTCATATTGATCATATAAGAAGATAAAAATGAAGTCAGGAATTCTTGTTGGTGCTGTATATTAATTGAAGCCTGATAACAAATTTAAACCTTGTCTGCCATTGATGCAACCGATGATGTTAGGATTAGTTGCAGGTAATCTATCTGTTATCTCGGTTGGCATGTCAATTACATGTCTCTTTCTTTCTTTTTTCTCTTCCTCCTGAGCCTCTTCCTTTTGTTGTTAAGGTTAATCACATTTATAATGTAATCAAGTGTAGTACTCTCATGAATATATTTTCAATTAATAAGATAAAGATATTGAAAAACATATTTTTCAATTTCTTCATTATTAGTGGACGTTCATCGGTCATAAAAAAAATATATGTTTACAATCAGAGAATTATGACTTTGATGTTAAGTGTTTTCATAATTGGAGCATTAATTATAGTTGGAGTTAAATAAATTAAGAAAATGTCAACACTGGAATTGAATTTGTATTAAATTGAGTGATTGACAAGTAATGGAAGTCATTTCCAATGTGTAAGCCAAACAGGGGATGTCCTCCGCGATGAACGCTTCTGATGGATCATTGTGACTGCAACGTGCCCACTAGGAAATATCACTTATCAAATCCTTTTGAAACAAGTAATATATATATATATATATATATTATATATGTGTGTGTCAAACTTATCTCATGTTTGTAGTAATTTTTTTTAATAAGGAATATATATATTTTTTCTGTCTTCCCATTTATTAGGACATATTTAAGAGAAAAATTATTCAATGTTAAACTCAGAGATGACAATAAAAATAAAGAAAAATCATGTTATGGACTGATAATAAAACATAAGAGAGTTTGAAGATCAATATGAAATTAAAAAAGTTTGAAGAC